>VZRQ01011090.1:305167-319748 GCA_013397975.1 Machaerirhynchus nigripectus
CACTAGACAGAAGAGATCAATGTCTGCCCCTTCTTTTCCCCTCATGAGGAAGTGGCAGATTGTGATGAATTCTTCCCTCAGTCCCCTCCAGGCTGAACAGAACAAGTTCCCTCAGCCACTCCTCATACAGCTTCCCCTCCAGACCCTTCACCATCCTCATGGCCCTCCTTTGGATGCTCTTTAATAGTTTAATGTCTTTTTTACATTGTGGTGCCCAGAACTGCCCTCCACACTTGAGGTGAGGCTGCCCCAGTGCAGAGCAGAGCAGGACAATCCCCTCCCTTGCCCAGCTGGCCATGCTGTGCCTGATGCCCCCCAGGACAGTCGGCTCTCTGGCTGCCAGGGCACTGCTGGCTCATGTTCAACTTGCAATTGACCAGGACCCCCACACCCCTTTCTTCCGTGCTGCTCTCCAGCCTCTCATTCCCCAGTCTTAACACTCAACCAGGGTTGTCCCATCCCAGGTTCAGAATCTGGCACTTGGCCTTGTTAAACTTCATGCAGCTGGTGACTTCCCACCTCTCTAATCTGTCAAATTTTGTAGATAGTCAGTAGGGTATTAACCCCATAACCTGCAGATTCATTTTATCCTTTGTTTTCTATGCTATTTTTCATGGTGCTGGAGCTATTCCTTAGCGGTTTCATCCAGTGTTCTATAATGACAAGGAAAAGCAAAATGTGTAAGAATTTTACCAACAGAGAAATCCAGCATTCACTCAGTGCATTACTACCATTGGTTTTAATTTTCAGGTTTTGGATTTCTTGTTTACACAGTAAAGTAAATTTGACTTTCTGTGTTAATAGCTGAATTTATCTAGCTTGTACTCTAGATTTTTTTTTTCCTCTAAAAGGACCTTAAAAGAGGAAGAAGTGTATTTATTTTTCTCTCTCAGATATATCTGTGTCCATTTCTGTTTCGATTGTCTCTCCAAAGAGATGCCAGAAGGCAAGTGCAGCACCTTTCCTCACGTCTCAGGATGAGAAGGATGAATTGATGATGGGGTGATGTGTACTGACTTGAGCAGGCTCCCGTATATGACTCCCTGCTGCTTTCCCTGGCTCTTTGTGCCCACTTGCCTCAGAGGATCTCAATGTGCAAAGGCAAAGATAAGAGGAAGGTTTACATGAACACTTTCCTTTTCCCTCTGGAAACAAAAGTCATTCTGCAGTGCTAGAACCACTGTTTTATTTTTTTCTTTTGTTTTTCATTTTTCTGCTATTATTTTTATATCTTGTTTTTAGGTGGATGATAAAACAGATTTATCTTCTGCCTCTTAGTGAGAAGGAGGAGCCAGTCCCAAGTGCAAAGGAATGGAGATTCTTATTGCTGACATCTGTAATCACTGAGGTTGTGCATTTCTTTTTCCCTTTACTCTGTTTCATTTGGGGGCACTTGTTTTTTTATCTTTGTTTTCTTTCAATGTAATTTTCCCTCCTAAGTTGCCAAGACCCTCTGAAGGTCAATAAACCCCTGTAAAGATCAAGAAATGCTTTATAAAATATTTGGTTCAATTTTTAAGAAACTTAAAACATAAAAAATTACAGATGCCACTGCAGTATGCTACAAAGGCTTGATGGAAAAAATGGGGGCAGATTTGTTCAGGGAATTAATAGCTAAATCTGCCTCAATGTCATTCACATAATTTATAATGGAAGAATTTAGTGAAAGCATAATGTAACAGTATCTATTTGATGAATGAAGAAATACTGGGCAGTGCTATATGACAGAACGACAACATTTTGTACCAATGACCTCTGTACAGAACTTACACAAGGAAATTCATAATACTTTAACCAGACCTTGTTTATCATACCCATATCATATGCTTTCTTGTGATCATAGAGGGTGTTTCTACAGAATGAAAATATTTTTTTTTATTTGTCTAGTGAACACTTTTGTTTTTATTTGAGTATGTGAAAAGTCAGTAAGAATTTCCATCATTGGAACGACAAAGACAAGTATGTGCAACAAAGATAAAGAACTGCAAGAAAAATTAAATACTAGACTGGAGGGGAAGAGAGAATATAGGGCTGTGAAATGTGGTGCTGGCTTATTTGAATAGCTAACTGAATTCCCCCCAAAAAATAGACAGCAACAATCTACCCAGTGGTGATAGCTACAATTATTACATGAATAAATGGAAAATTAATAAAGTGGTTTAGTTTGGGTTGGGTTGGGTTGTTGGGGTTTTTTAAGTGTCGTTGTTCAGTAATATGCCTTAATGCTTCTGATGATATAATCTACTTTGGATTAGCAATTACACGAACTATCTGCTTTCAAATGTTACTGTTCTTTGAAAAATTCTCCTCTGAACAACTGAGCCTCTGTGCAGCAGTTTGAAGGTAGTCTAGAAGACAGTGACTTAACAGTTTTGTTTCTTTGTATATCATAAGCACTGCTGAAAAAATAGACAGACAAATGAAAACACTTCTATTTGTTCAGGTAAAGACAATGTTATGCATGCAAGTGGTCTCCTTAGCCTGAAAAATAGTCATCATGAGTTTCTTGATTTCCAAAATATTCAGGAGCAAAAACATCAAAGAAATAATATGCTTCTAACGTAAGCACAGTTCACATTTCAAATCCTGCCCAGACTGCTTGGTTGCTTTGTTTGCTGTTACTGAATTCAAATTGTAATGTCTTTATTGCTGTGAGAAATGTTTCCCTATTCAAATCTCTTTCTCCAAATATGCTTCTCTACACATCATACTCAAGGTACTCAGCATCTAATAGTGAGGATGCATGTACTTGTTCTCTCTCTTTGGTCTTCTCCTTTGATGTGTTATGAGGATAGGTTTTACTTTTATTGTGCTTTGTAATTCTGTTGTTAAGATTGAGCTATGTGTTCAGTCACTTAGTGCGGAGACTTTATGAATATATTTATTATTCTCTTCCAGATGATAGTTTGATTTGGGTCCTGTTCTCATTGCTTTTTTGTATCCCTTGAAGAACAGAGAGTTTAGGTTGTTCTTTTCATGTTATTTGTTCTCCTTGTAACACTGGAGAAAAAGAAATGTACTGGTGTGATCATTCCATAAATAATTAGGGAATTTTGTGAAAAGGAGCTCATTTTTTTTTCCAAACACAAAGCCAAGAGAAGAAAAGGAAAATTAAATCAAGTCATATCACAAAATATAAAAGAAATAAAATAAATATGAAATATATCAAATCCACAGAATACCAGAAGACCAGAAAGCAGCATGGTGTTGAGGCAGGGCATCGCAGAGGCAGTGGGGGGCTATGACTAACCCAATGCTGTTAAAACACCACCTGGGTAAAACCCTTACACAAGTGCACACACAGAGTCTTACAGCATCTTCCACTGCCCAGGGATCTTTCCTTGTTTCCCTCCCTCACCACCCTTATATCTATAAAACCACAATCTTTTCAGTAACTAGTCTGGTTGTTATATAGTTACTGCAGAAAAGTACACTTATCTATTTTTTGCATTTTGTGATCTCGGTGTTTCTTCTGGCCCAGTGAATTACATGTCTCCCTCCTGGCTCCTACATCACGGTGCTCTTCTCTCGTTCCTCTGCCTGGGGATTCACACCTGCACTGTGAACCCTCCTTCTGCCTGTGCTGTTGAACTGCTAGAGCAGAGCAACCATCAAGCTACTTTTGACTGACTCAGGTAACACTGTATGTGAGTTGGGAACAGAGGTCATCTGGTGTAGTTACTGCTAAGGACAGAAGTGCACCCACAAGCACAGTGACAAGCAAAGCCTTAGCTGGTCCTTAATATTTGATTTAAATAGAACTCTATTTAGAATAGTATATGGCATTAGAATATATGTCATTCTGTTCAGTGCAAATATCTATCACTTACTACACTTAGGAAAGCACTTTATTCAGGGGAGCAGGTGAGTATTAGCATACATTTCTGCACTAAGTTGGATCCTCACCTGACTTTCTGCAGGCTCAGCTTCCCACTTGCTCCTGTGGGTTCTGTGACATTTTCTACTCTGCCATTTGACTTCATGCTCTTCTCCACCACGATCCATACCAGCTCCACAAACACATTCAGGTCTACCAGGTTTCCACTTTCTAAGCTTTGTGATTTCACTGGTGCTGCTTCTGGTACCTAGAAAAGTTCAGTCATGGTTTCAACAGGGTTCTTTTTTTTTTTAAGATTTGCAGACTTAATCCTTTACAACTCCCTTATGAAACTGCTCCTACAGGTTTGGGGTTTTTTTTCCCTTAGAATGAACACCACTCTATTCTCATTTATTTCAAAAAAGTATGTCCTCTCTTGTTTTTTTTTGTGTTATTATAGTGCAGGATTTTCAGCAGTACTACTTTTCTTTTTCTACAAGTGTGATGCTGCATGAGAGAGTTTAAGAAGCTTTGCCTGAGGTTTGGCAAATGGATATATTTTTGGAGAAAAAGGATTCACAGGCATTCTTCAGGATTACACTTAACTAAGGATTTTCCGAGTTTTTATGCAGACTTGAAAAAGAGCTCATGAGCCACTGCCATTTTTTTCTCAGTTAGTTGAATAAATGGTATTATACGTCCCTACAAAACTTTAATTTAAAGACGTTCTATACAGACATAATGCTATTTTTGTGTTTGCAGACTTACTGAACTGACCCCACCTCACTGTTGCTGTGCCAACAGGTGTTTTGTTTCATTTGGGTATAAACTGCCTGCAAATGCTTTGTGGCACACAAAATATTTCTTCAAGAATGTCAGATCAACATATAGCTGTATCATTAGAAACACTATGAAGGTGGCCAGACATTGTGCACTCGATTGTTATTCATTAGAAACCAAGCCTTTACAAAATCCCAAAATGTTTTAAAATTGTCAACACTTTCAATTTTCATAAACATATAGTGGGAACTTTTGCCCTGATATTTTCTGTCTTCTCAGAATTTTTACTGACATTTTTTGTAAACAGTTCTTATTGACAAGAGTGCATACCTTCCTACTGGCTTTTACAAAAAATATATAATTATGTACCTGAGAATTCAAAGAAAAATGGTAAAGAGAGCAGATATAATATCGCCAAAAAATGAAAAATGACATTTTGTATGCCTGAAAAAAAATCCATATTGAATCACAGGAAAATAAAACTTTTCTTTTACTAGCAGAGGTATTCACATCTGTAACTAAATCAGAAAGAAAAAATGCCATGTAGTTTAAAGTGAAAATTTAACTGAACATGGTTTTGAGTATTATTTTCAGTTGCCACTTCTGCTAACTTTTATTGAAAAGCTATTGTTCATGTTCTTAGATAAGGGTGAAAAGAGCTGGTGATTATGTTTGTTGGCTGCTCCAAAGACTTAGAAAAGGAAATAATATGTCATTAGTTTCTGGGTGAATATACCAAGCAGGATGAGATGTTTCCTTAGTAAGCAATAATTTGCAGGCCCACACCTGCAGGAACTGGTTCTGTGGCTTTGTATGACTTAGAAGTAAAATTTCTACTTTTCAGGCCATATTCAATTCAGTTTCTCCAGAGAAAGTTCAGTTCCTCCAGCACTCAGTTTTGTAAATTCCCTGCCCTGATGGCATGAAGCACTCCTTAATGGAACAGGACATATTGTTTTAGGATTATTAGGTGCCCAATCTGCCTGCCAAAACTCATTCTGAAGTCAAAATACCTGCTGAATTAGCTTCAGAGCATGATTCTGTTTCTCCTGTAAGTTTTATGCAACGCTGTGGTTTTCCTTTCTTCCTTTTTCTGTATTCTGTCTGCTCTGTTCCCACATGGTTTCTTAAATCTGAGTTAATATCAGAGGATTAAAATATTACAATTAATTAAAATTATCCCTATTAGTGACAAAAGCAGTAGATTACTGAATTAAAACCAGTAGTTTAATGCTTGGTTCAATGGTGCAATGCACTCACAAATACAATGCACTCCAAAGTTTGCCAGTGGCAGTGGAGCTGCGGGAGCAGTTACCTGCACTGCCCTGGGTCCCACACAGCCACACAGACAGGCACTGCAGGAGCAGCCCAGCCCAGGGCCGAGAAAATGCAAGGGGAACTCCATCCCTGGCTATGGGACATGCCAAACTGCTGAACTGGGAAACACGGACCAAGGCTTTTACAGTTTTCTCTTTCTGACCAACACATCTGTAACAGCTCTGGTATTTGGCATGGGTGAAAAAAACCCTGCAAGCACACATGTAAATAAATAAAATGGCCAAGGTGGTGTCATGCTAAGCAGACCAAAGTGATTGGGAAATACATTCTCAAGCAGAGAAGAACATTGAACTATGGTTCAAAATTTGAGTAGAAGCAGGTAGCAAAATTGGGCTTCACTGTATAAAAATGTGATCTCAGATCTTTAAAGGTACTTAGGTCTTTTACTCAAATCTTGTTTAATGGGGATTTGACACTAAATACCACTGAAGATTTGAGCCATTATTAATATTTCCTTTATCACTCACAAAATCTTTAGCCTATTTAGAGAAACAGTATCACAGAAAGTCCCTGTTCAGGTTTCTATGCCAGGTCTAATGCCACCATAAAGCTTCAGAGGTTTTTAGATACTTCTAGATAAAAGCTTCAGATGTTGAAGTCAAAATTACATTTTATGTGACTCACAGACCAATGCATCACATTCTTTTTTCAGTGCTGTTATTTCCTGAATAACCCTTCTAAAGCAAAATTACATTGGGAAGAGTAAGATACAAAGCCAGTGGAGAGGTTATATAATGTAAATAAGAAGGATATGCTGTTTCTTTTAAGAGGAGTCTGTTATATTTTTAATAGTCCTTATGTATATAAATTCAGCATAATCCATTTATTGTCATCATATATGTATTACTGGGAACTCCTTTTCTTCCTCAATTTATGCTAAACTTTGGGGAAAAAAAGTTGTTTTTGAAGCATCTAAATGTTTAGTATTTTGTGACTTCTAAGCTCCAAACCTCTCAGAAATGAAGTAGCAACTCATTACAAGCACTTGTCGCTCTTTGGTCTTATCTGAAGTTTCTATTCCCTTGACTGACTTTAACAGCATTAAATCAACATCATCTACTCAAGAGTTGCCAGTCTAGTCCTTTATTGCCAGATGATCTCTCTTTTAATCTGATTCTGTAGAAAGCAGCAGGGTATTCCAGCTCTACAATTTATCCTCAATAAAAGCAATCAAAGCTGTTATTTTCTTATTCTGTAACAGAGCTCTACTTTATATCATATTGTGGAATTTTCCTTCCCTGACTGGCAGCAGCAGCTCAGACCAAAAGCTGAGACAATGGCAGAGAATGGTCACTTCTGGTGACACTCTCTGAATGTGCTGACTATACCATCAAAGAAACAAAATATTTCTTTATGATAACAAATTTTTCCATCTAGCATCTGACATTTGGAAAACTCCTGAACATTTTTCTAGTGGATGAGATCTGTTTCTTCTACTTAAGATCAGCCAAAGGAAAGTCCTCTAAGCCACAGATTCACTGTAGGAAGCTGAATTTTTGATTGCTATGGCAGCAGAGACTGTGCACAGGCCAGGGTTTGTAGACATCAAGAGTAAAGGTAAGTATAGCTGTAATAAATTAAAATACTTCTTTCTGCAACAGGCTGTCCTTCCTCTCTGTTATGGTTACTGCCCTCAAGAGTAGAGGCAGTAGGACAGAGCTTAGATTTGCCCCTCACTGCGCCAGGTCATATCTCAGTGTGTTAGATTAAGCCACTGATGAGCAGCTATAGAAACCCCCAGAAACTACACTGACACAGTGGACTAGAGCTGTGATTCTGTCATACCGATGCCAGAATAACAGAATTATAGAGAAAAGGGAGAGCAGACAATTCAGCACTGAGGTCTTAGTCAGCTATGACTAGATTTGACATATTCCAGAAACTGCCTGTTCTGGGCATCACAAGTGGAAAGAGTTAGACTGCTGGCTGGGATTTACAGTTATGAGCTGGCCTTGTGAAATTTCATCTGAACTGAGGATGCCTCAGCCAGCCAGAGAGCTAGGAGGAAAGGCTGGAGGCAGAGAGAAATTCGTACTCCTGTTCCAGCTTTCAGCAGTTCAGAAAACTTCTAAAGCTGCTGTTTGTGAAAGACTGGCATTTACAGCTTGAAGGGCTTCAGTGCCTTAGCTGCCACTCTGTGTTTTGATTCTGTCTTCTTGTTCTCTTTGAAAATTCAGCTGAAAAGGAAGGTGTCAGTTTCTGTCCACCTTTCCCTTAATAGAGGACTTTCAGAGGGAGATCAAAATATCTTGCATATATTGAATGAAGCTGTGCCTTCATTTCCTGGTTTAAGACAAGAATTACAGAAGTTTATTCATTGCTTTTCTGTTGAAGTTGTATCACTGTGCAGAAAGAAAAACAAGACTGAGAAGGCCAGAAAGAAGAAGAGAGTAAACAACTGGGAATGTGACTCACAGCACTGTAACATGCAGCCTGGCCCAGGAAGAAGACAGCTCAGATACCGCTTTTACATTTTATTTGTGGACTCTTCAGTGCCAAAAAGGCCCAAACAATCCTTGGGGCAGGCAGCAGAGCCTGGGGGAGGGACCACATCAGATCAATGAATAACCTCTTTGCGTTCCCTTTTCTTACTCTTCCTGTGCTTCTGAGCTTTGTGCTCTTTCTACAGCTCTTACATCTACATGGTACCCTGTGTGCTGAAACCAATAATGGCCTGAATACAGCACGAGCCAAACAAAAGATATGAGACCAAGACAGTGTGCTCGTGGGCTAATTTACTTCTTGCCATCAGTACATACTAAGCTATACTCTGGCTTCTGCATGATTTAAGCATTACTTGTATCTCCAAAGTTTTTCAGAACCCGAGGACTAGCTGTCATATCAAAATCCTGCTGAGCAATATGCTTCTAGTGTTAAGTCAAAGCTGTAATGAATTAAAAGTAGCATAAAATTGTCTTTATAATCCAAACTCTACTTGGATAAGTTTCTATTCAGAGATTGGCATAACCCTCGAGAAGTTCTTCATTGTGTATGTGAACTATGTGACCACTATATCTTCTGGGCCAGCAATTTGCAACACCAGAGGGGAATATCTTGCTTTCCAATGTTAGGTATTCACCACAGAGACCACTGAGGCAGTGACAAAAGTGACAATCCGATAAATCAGAAACGGGCTGTCTGTACCTCATGATAATGAAGTAGTAACAAGGACAGTCTAGGAACAGCAGTCTTCTCTTGCTAACTAGCCCTAAAATCTTCTACAGATTGCACTATCGGTCACCACATCACTGCTCACTCTGCAAAGTGAGATCAGAATAACCATTGCCGTTAATAACAAGGACACTACGCTCAGTGTACTAACCACCTTGGATGCTTTCCCTTCAACTGTGTCATTGCCAAGCTCAGTGTAGCTGCAGAAAATGTTTGATGTGGCCATCAGATATCTTAAACGCTTAGACTCTCAGAGTTTTCCACCCAAACTGTTTAAGTGTAATCTGATTTCATTTCAGTTGACACAGTGATGTCTCTCTGTGTGATCAACATCTCAACACTTTTTAATTAGGTGCCCAGTAGATTTAGTAGGGATTTTAGTTATCACTCACTGTGGCAGAGGTGTTTCAATTCCACATAGTCCCCACATCTGCAGCTTAGTCACCTGAATGAGTTTCTTCTCCTTAAGAGGTGATGGAAGAAGATTGACACCTCTTAATTGTGAAATAACCATGTAAAGCTCTGAATGGCTGAGGTCTTTCCACTAACTGTAAAGATTACTTCTTGCACCTAATTTTCTAACTTGAATATCTCATTTAAGCGACTGAAGTTACAAAAGATGAATCCAGGCCCAAGCGAATTTTCAAGTAATTAGATTAGCAGTTAATCACTACTAATTGCTATCCACCAAGTAGCTGTTCACAATGTCTCAGTTACTAGCCTGGTGACATGTTGTTGAGTTGTCTAATTCATTTGCACACAAAGATTACAGTATTTAAAACATGATGACAGTTCTCTTTTGGGCTTTTATGGACATGTGTGGATTTTCTCCATAATATATTTTCATCTGTTTAGGTAATATAATTGGCAGTGTTGTTGGTTTGAAAGATTGCATCTGTAACCTAGCACAGACAACTTTATGTAAGTAAACACCAGATGAGCTTTTGAAATAAAGGGATAAGGTATAATTTAACAAAAGATTCTTTGAATACAGCAAAATTGGAATTTACTATGATCTCATAGAAAAAACAATAGTACTGTATCTCTTGTATTTCTTGTATTTGAGGAGACTTGCCCATGGCAAACTAAAGAACAACATGACCTTTCTATACAAAACTAGAATTAAAGCACGTCTGACATCTGTTATTCTTCAATAATTGTCATTATTTTGGTGGCTTATGTATAATAAAACATGCTCCTGCGTTGCTGTCATTGAGAATGCAGCTCATCACAGCCTCAGCAAAATGCTCTGAGTGCACCTTCTGGGCTGACACAATGTTATCCATGAGGCAGGGAGCTTGGGTTTCTCTCTTTTTCAGAAAAAAACAGCCTCAAAATGGTTTATGCAACCATAGAAGGTGTCTGTTCAGGCAGAATGAGAACAGGTGACTTCACAGGTGCATTTCCATGGTGAACTACAGCTAAATGCCCCTGAGCTCTGAAATGGGCTGTAATTTTAATCAGCTCCAAAAAATAAGGAGGTAAAGTTCATTAAAAATCTATCCAAATCATGAAACTGTGGCCCATGCTACAGGTAAGTAATAACTGAAATATTAGTTTCTGTCAATGGCAGGGCTAGGTTCTAATTTTGACCCTTAAAAATTTCAAACCTCCTGCTCCCCCAGTAATTGTGTCAAAGACCTGTAATGTTGTGACAACCAAAGAAAAAAATTTTAAAAAAGGCTATGGGAAGCAATATTGGGGCAATTAAATGGGGAATCAAGACCTCTGTGTCCTTACCATTTTAATCTGTGCAGAATGAAGCATTTATTAGCATATTGTATCTTTTAGATACCATTTTCAGTTTGTTGCACTCCTAACAGATCAGGCATACGTTACAGTGAGCCTCCATACCAATGAGAACACACTTTCCAGTTTATGTGTCAGATATTGAGAAGAATGGTTTCCTAAGTGCTTGGTATGACCTATCACCTTTCAGGAAAATAGATCAAGGGTAATATTTTAAAATTAGAAAAATCTATGGATATAGAGAATTCTTCTATTTCACTTATGTCCCTTTTCTCCTGTTTACAACTGTTACTTCCAATACTTATTCTAGACTTTTAGGATTAAGCATTCAGATTTTTTACAGGAAAACTTATCATAATTTTGAACTTTGGTGTTATTTTAATATATGTTTCAATTATTTCAAGAGAAACTAAAATTTAAACTTTTGTAATAATTAATTTTTTCTTATCCATATTAAAATAATCCCCATGAAGTCACCATAGTGCAGACACTGTGTGACAGGGGGGATTTCTTCCAAACTGAATTTTAGACTTCTGCATATTGGGTTTGTAGGTGGTTTTTCTGTAGTGAGAAGTTCTGATGAGCTCTGTAGAGCCTAGGAAGGGAGTGGCATCTGTTATTGCCTGTTCACTGCAGAGAGCTTTTACAGCACCCCACTATTTCAAGAGTTTCATGGAAAGAGGAAAATATGCTTCCTTCAGGCTTGGCTGGATTCAAAATTAGCTGCTGTTAGTCCTTCATCAGTTCATCGCTCTCTTGTTACCAGTTTCGCCTCATGAAAGGGGCCTGGTATTACACATTCAGGGTTGTAATTTTTGTCAACTTGGTGATTATACTGCCTTTGTGGCAAAAGGTTCTCAACATATGAGTTTTAAACTGTCCTCTGTTTGACCTACCTTAAGGCATATTTCTTTGGTCTCAGAAAGCAACACGAACTTCTGGTCTGTTTTAAATCTCACTTATTATGAAGCTTCTCTGTGTTCAAAATAGCCTCTCTAAACATAACTTATTTTTAAAAGTGTCTTTAAATTTAAACAGCCATCCCAAAAGCCACAGCAACATATTAATAGCTCTTGGAGAGACAACTTTTGTCTTTCTGAATTTGGCACGGACATGGTGTAAGTATTGTTAGATAACAACTTCCCCAATTAACATAAATAAGCATATGCTCAAACGGCTTTTGTTCCTAGTACAGAACCCACTGAAGTTGTTTGATTTTTTGGATACATGAAACATTTTACTAGTCAACCAATATGGTTATCTGGAGGTTGTTATTTCCACATTAATAATATAAAGAATATTGGCAAGCACAGTTCTGAAAACGGATTTGTCATCTTAAGCATCTCAAGAGAAACACGATTAATGTGTTGAATTGAAACAGGAATTGGATGAAAGCAAGCATCAGGTTATGTATGTAAAATATTTTCCCACCATTCCTGATTTCCTCCAAGTCTCTAGAGAATTACTGGTAAATATAAATGTTTAACACATAATTATTTTTTCATGGGATTAACCTAAGAATGTGTGGAGATTTTACCTTGAAAAGAAGGCTGTGTGCAGGATGATATTTACTGCTTTATTTTCCTGTTCTGATAATAAACCCCTGCATTTCTCTTTGCTCTTTGGACATAATGCCCTGACACTACTTTTGATTCAGTGCCCTGTCTTTATAAGACAAACATTGCTTTCAAACCTTTTTTTTCTGAGGTAGCAATCATGTCTTAAAAGCAAATGTTTGGTAGTAGAGGAAGAAATGCTGTTGGCAAAAGAAGCTGTTTTAAATGTTGGTGAAATCTATACAAGCCTTCCATAACAGTCTCCTACTTTTTATCTAGAGATTTCTACCACATACACTGCATATGTTAAAAAGGCAACTCTTAGCAGCTAATGAATGTATTTATAAGACCATAATACAACACATTGTAAGAATTGAAGACGAGCTAGAAATTACTCACCTTTACTCATTTTACACGTATGAATAGCCTTTGTATTAAGCCACAGATAGGTTATCTCCTGGGCACTTGTCTTAGCCAAACACTTGATAGAAAAAAAAAGCCTGATGGAATTTCTTCAATTGGTTTGAAGTCATTCCTCTGTAAAAAAAAAAAAAAAGCAGATAAAACCAAGAGACCATCTTGATACAAAAATATTGTTTTGAAATAAGTAGGTGTGGAGATGCATTTATAGCAACCTGACTTTCTGAGAATAAATCATAAAAGTACTGTTACTATCCTTTTTTGTGTCAATCTTTATTCTCCTTCTTTTTCTAGAATTGTGTAAAATCTGTGGTGACAGCTAAACAAATTCCTAGGAGCATGACTTTGACAAGCTAAGCTCTTCTTTCTCCTAACTCTGCTATCGGGCTGCCTACCTGCTCTTAATTTCTACTTAGTTGATTTAAGAAGGAATACACTGTTTCTCTATTGAATGGGATTCTGAGAGTATTGAAACCAAACAGCTAAACTTTAGATGATCATTGGAAGTTAGAAGATAGAATTGAGAATTGACGTCAAGCTCACTTTTGTCTCCTGAAGCCTAACTGAAGCAAACGGTGCTTTCATACGCTAAAATGCAGCGAGAGAATGTCTGCTTGTGGTTTTCCTGTCCACTCTTGGCTCCTGTGGTAGTTTTCATTCCAAAAATTTTTGTGTGATATAATATTTTACTGGGTTTTTACACAAGGAGGTGGTATCTCCATCTGATATGGGAGAGTTATAGCTAAGCTCACATCTCTGTTGCCCATATTTGCATAGGAAAGTTGGCCCCAGAGTACACAATGGTATGTATGAGCTCCTCCACATACGCAGTCTTGGGAAATGAAGCATCAAACAACACCTACTGCAGGTATTTATTTTGCAATCAGCATCCATTAGTTTTTGTCACACATTTTCATATCCTCGTTTGTGGTAATTCTGGTCATCCTATCTGAGTGAAGAGGAATAATTTCACGTTCTTTGTAAATTCATTACTGATGTGCATTAGTCACATATTATCACTGGAAAAGTACTTCTGCTGAATTTTTCTCAAGTTGCCCAGCAGACTTTACAATTTCATAGCACTGCCTGTTAAAAATGCGTATTTTATTTTCTTTTGTAACAGTACACAAATGTGTAATCAAGAGTGGGGAGAACAATTTCTGCAGTTTGTCCTTGGACAGGTTTCTGCTAATTTAATTTGGTTTCGAGTTGCTGGAATACAGTATTCAAATGCAGCTCAGTCTGTGGCTTGATAAAGAATTTTGGGCAGTGTTTGGAGGCAGTGTTTGGAGGCTGCTGAAGCTCTCTATAACTGCCTGATGCTCCTAGAAACATTGGTAGGTTCTTGAAGCAGGGACAGGAAATGGTCTTTTATGCACAAATTACCCCTCCTCAGAGATGAGAAATTTATTTCTATGATAAAAAGCTCTTTTATTAATACCTGTATTACTTCAAACCCATTTTTACATCATATATTTAGAATAACAGCAACCAAAATCTTCATGCAATTCCTCACCTGATAACTGTACAATTGAAAAATTTCTGTATTACAAAGTATCACGAAAACACCAGCACATGCGGGAAAGATTATTATAAATTCAGATGGATTGTCTCACATATATCTGCTTTGGAAGTACCAGTACTACACTCCTCTCTCTCCGTTCACCCCCACTCCCTGCATTTTTCCCTGTACCTTCTTATTTAGAAGAGAATGAGTTAATCTGCATTAAAAAAAAAAAAAAAAAAAAAA
>VZRQ01011090.1:321328-421211 GCA_013397975.1 Machaerirhynchus nigripectus
GAAGGGAAGGGAAGGGAGGGGAGGGGAGGGGAAGGGAGGGGAAGGGTTTTTCAGCACTGATTTGGTAATTTGGTATCAATACGAAATTTCATATGTTATAGATAATTGGTGTATTTGGGATTATAATAATAAAAATTTCATCACTTCCTAAAAGCTTGTGTTCAAGGACAGCTCTGTCTAAAAGGAATCTGATTAAATACATATTTGTAGACTAGGTGTCAAGAAATGAAAATACATGGTATTGTTCCTGGCTTACAGTATACTTTTCTTCTTGTGAACAGCATGCAACTGAGGTGTGTGTGCAACATTTGACAGTTAACTCATAGCTCAAGAAGCCTTTGGAACTGCTCTCAGGAACATGGTGTTGTTTTTGGGGCTGCCCTATGCAGGGCCAGGAGTTGGATTAGATGATCCTTGTGGGTCCCTTCCAGCCCAGGATATTCTATGATTCTAACTCAGGACATATGGATGAAAGCATTTTCAGGTTTTATTGCAAATGAGAATCGAGCCTAGATTCAAGTTATGCCAGTTTATCTGTATGATCTATTATTCTTGTGACACTATCTCTCTTTGTCTGTGTTAGAGGACATGTGTTTCTTTCTGGATAGATATTGAGTCCAGTGGGGGGATTAGTAAAGACGCAGTCTTCAGGTGACCAGAGCATTCTCCAGACCATAAGGCAACAGTGAGTCCTTCCTTGGTGGAGAGGGTAGATTTGGGGAAATTAAGGAAAAGCTCTGCAGTGTAATGTCAGCTATGTAAATCAACTACCTGACCTTCCTTGTACTTTCTGTGCATGTAAGACACGACGGCAATTCCTCTACATTTGTTCTTTTTCTAGTCTTGCTTGGGAGGCATTGTTTCCACCCCAACCTAGAGTAACTTCCTAACTCCCATAAAACCTGTCTACTTTATGCATTCAAGAAATGTTAGAAACAGAAAAGACAAAATGTGGCAACATACATCAAGCTCATTAATTCTCAACCAACTTTAAATATACTGAGCAAGTGTGACATGTTGATGCAAAAGGACCTTATACTTGGCATATGGTGAAGAGAAATGCAGGACAGCTGCAAATGTTGATGTGCAACACAGAAAACAAACTGTGGCTAGAAAATTATATCTGTCTCTTAAATGACAAATTCTCACCATCACTCAAAGCTAAAAGAAATTCCACATCGTTGTCATTACAGTTCCCACATATACAACTTTTTTATCACCTTATCTAAGAGAAGCTGTCATTTTAAATAGAAACACGAAACATCCAGATAGATTATCTAATTAAGTTTGTAACTGCAATATAAACTACAACATAGAAGGAAGAAATATGAGCTAAACCCCAGGGTTAATTGCTGTTTAGAGCTCTAAGGTAACAGAGTTGGACTGCTCACTTCACAGGGTTGTTTTATCTTGCTGAGAGCTGGCAAAACCCTCCTTGCAGCACACTGTGTTCTGCACTGTTAGGTCAGATGTGAATTTCCTGTTCATAAAAACCACTAGTGGAACTGTAATAATTTTTTTCCTCAAAATTATGAACTTTCAACAAACAGCAAGCATGATGTTTAAATATCTTTTAGCACTGCTTAGCAGAATTTTCAGGAATCAGATAAGCATCAGAGCTGATATATTAAGATAGAAGATTAATGAAGTGAAGACTAAATTGCAAGATCTCTTTGCTTTTGTGTGGACATAGAAGGTCTTTCTGTTTTTTCTTTCACTAACAAAACAAAGTTTGCAAAAAAATTTAGAAGATGCTGCAAACCTAATTACCAGAGTTATACAAGCTTGGTTGCACTGGCAATTGGACTCACCATTGTGTTCCAATATAACTTCTCCCTTCACTTTAATTTAACCAGGAATATATATGATGAAAATATATTAGGCAACAAACCCCCCAAAAAAGCCTCTTCTTATAGTGGGGAACTCTACTTAAGTGGTGTACTAAAAGCTTGTGTATTTCTTTTAATAGTGCTACTGCTAAAGTAGGAATGCTTCAGCCAGTGCTGTACATCACCTTGACACTCTTCATCTTGGGACTGAATCCTCTAACATCAGACCTCTGTCTTCACCTGTGGAAGAATCATTCCTCTTGTTCGTTTTTTTGACTATTACATCAGCTCCAAGAAACATTCCTAATAGTTGATATTTGTTATGCTATTTGAGAAGCCCAGGCTCAAAACTTTCCCACCTACAAAGCATTACATTTTGCACATTGATTCTGTTTTCTGCTTAATAACAAAGAACTATATCAAAATAAACTGGTAAGTGGCTAAATGCTAGCTTAATGCTGAAGGTTGAAAATGCTGCAACTGTGTCATAGCACAGTAATATTATTGCCTAGCAGTAAACAACAGAACTTAAAAGATGCTATAATTTTCTTCTCATAATGCACCTTTAATCACAGTTTTATTGTACCTTCAGCATTTATTAAGGCAATAATACAACAATTAATAATTTAAACATGACTTTACTGTAAAAGCTGCAATACTGGGTGTACTGCTACCAGAGTCATCTAGTTAAAATGGAGCCTGTATCACTTACAGTAGGAGGATTGATATGCACTATCCCCAAATTGTCATAGTAAAGTAGCAAGTGACTTTCTATAGATAGGGCCAAATTCAACTCTCCATATTGCTCCAGACAACTTAGAAAGAACTTCAAATAGCTATATCAGATTTGGAATTGGACCAAATGGTACTGTGGGCAGGTGTCACTATCTTTTTTTAAAGGAATTTATTCAGCTTCCCTAAAATTTGTTTGAACAAAATCTGTTAATCTGCCATGTAGGTAGTGTCTGAAAATTTGATGGATGGATCACATTTCCTGATATTAGTAGAAAAGGAGACACTTCTCTCCACAGAAAGGAGTTATAAGATTTATGTGGAAAGCACCTTCTTCCTTTGTCAAGGCAATTGAAAAATTACTATAATAATACATAATGCTAGACTAGAGGCAAAGGATTACAAAGTGCATCCTTGACCCTCCCAGGCTATCCCTGAAGGTAATGCAGCATTCTGCATGGAAGGAACTGATGTTTTCATTTTGGTACTGATTAGACAGGGACCCCCAGTACAAACCAAACAGAAACCATTACACAAGCATACTGCTGGCTGTGCCAATAAAACAGGGCAGAAGTGACCTGGCAGAAGCAGTACAGAAACATTTCTTCTTCCACACTTCTTCCTTGTTTCAACTGCAGGGGGCAAATGTGCATCATTCTCACCCATGTTGGAACATCAAAAATGTTGCTTTAGGGGATCATTACTGACCCACACTGACTCCGGTACTGACCAGTGCAATAGGGATCCTCTGCAAAGCCAGTTCTGGAATAAAACAGCTAAATCCTTTTGCTGGTAGATTACTACTATATTCCCTCTGCAAAATCTTTCTCCATAACTGAAATACATGACCTAGCATAAACACTTCTAATTTAATTCCTTTTTTAAATTACTTTGGCCCTGACACACAAACCTGCTTTTTAAAAGAGTGCACAGTATTCTAAAATTGTAATGCATTCTAATCTTATCAAGGATTAAAAGAAGTAAGCTATCTAACCAGGCTTCATCTGTGTGCCTGATTTCCTCTGCAACCCTCTTGTGCCTGCAGTACATTCCTAAAGCCAGTAAGGACACAGCAATGAAGAGCCCAACAGTTGTACAGACAGGTTCCAGTAGCAGAACTAGTTTTTACACTACAGGATAACTCAGACTGTTGCCAGCATTTCTCCAAATCTCAGTAGGCTGTCTCCAAGGGTCAGCTAAGTCAAATACCCCAAATGATTTTTTTCCTATAATATTGCATATACTTTCTGGGAAGGCCTGGTAAGGAGCCATATTCTTTGTCCTCATTTATGGATTTGCTTGATAAACAAGCAGCTTTCTGAAAAACTTAGGTGCTTAAATCTGTGATGAGAAGATGCAATCTGGAAAGACCCATTTATCTGCCAGGATATGCTGCACTGCATCTGTAACTAGGCAGATTTACAATCGAAAACACATTCAGACTCATGAAGTTTCACTGGTAGAATGGCAAATTTCGAAGACATCTATAAGTAGAATGAAAAAAGGCAATTTCTGTGAAACGAAACCATATTCCTGTAGGTAACAAATGAGCAGTTGGCTTAATTAAATCAGTCATCAGGATTGAAGATTGTAGAAAACTTTAGGGGAGAGCATGCACTTACTGGAGTAATTCTAACCAAGAAAGAAAATGTAAAATCAATACTGTCATTTCAGTCTGTATTTACATCAGAGAGGGGAAGCCAAGGACAGGATATGTCAGTGGCTTGGGTCCACTTAGAGAAAGTATGACAGACGATAATTTAACATGACTGTCACTAACCAGAAGATCCCAGGATGAGGATTTTACTTCATGACAACTTTTAGTTTGATTTATCTGTACCTCTTTCCAAGTATAGTCAGGAACCCGTTAAAGAATTTTGGTTTTGTTTTTTCATTTTATTTTTAAGTGCTGTTGAATTATTTCAGAGAGGTGGCATTCTTCCTCTGTGCATGGTGATGAGGACTGACCCTGAAGATTTGACATTTGCCTCTTATGATCCATCCCACGCTTATCAGTCAAAGGGGTCAGCCTCAGGAATACATCTTTCTGACCTTCTGCTGGTGCTCCTCTGAAGTCCTAATGCCAGGCTGAAAGCTCTTCCCACTTGACACCGATTCTTCCTCCAATGACACAGGAATGCTGTTTGGCTAAGTTCAAGTAAGTGAAGACAATGGAATGATAAGAGTACTGTTTTATGAATAAATAAATAAATAAATAAATACAGACACGCACTTGCAGAGGAATCTATTACAGTTTTAAGAATATTGAATCCTACTTCACAGCAAATTAAACTGGGAGGGGTAAAATGTTTAATGCCTTCAAATGTCTGGTCTTTTCCCTTCCAAGGCTTTATACCCTTTTGGCATGGGCAAGGAAATGGGACATAAATATATTCCCTTTTATTGAGCTTAGCCACCACTATATCAGGCAAAACAAAATTGTATTTTAACATGGTACATTGTAAACTGCTATAGATCCTGTCTGAATATTATAAATTCCTATTCAGTGTTAGGAATATATAAGTGTTACTGTAATAATTCCAGTCATCAAAGAGGTGGCTGAACACAAATGCCCTATAACGTGTCATTATTGTCAGAATTGCATTTAAGCCACCTTGAACTTCCCAAACAGATCACTGCCCAGAAGTCATCCACTTTTTCTGAAGGAGGTATCAGTGTGTGTTAGGTTATATTATTAAGGGCTCATCTCCACAAACACTAAGATGCAGAGAGTCACACTGGCAAGTAAGGTAATCTCAATAAACTCATTAAGGAAATGAGCCCCTGCCCTTGCTCCTCCCAGGGCTGTCAGAGGACAGCCATCAGTGCTCTGGGGATGGCACCCATCACCATTAATCAATGAGAGACCTTTCTGGATCACTTCACAGGTCGTAGGGAGGAGGTGAGGTGAGGAGGTTAATGCCTACCAGGTTTGGGGGTCATTGTGGGATGCTGTGGAAGAGCATTTCAGGATTATACAAGACCTCATTATGAGGTGTTTAGGGGAGGAACCAAAGGCATAGAAATGGAGAAATCATCATGCTTTGCAGAGGAACAAGCATGGAAACAGAGGGATAGGGAAAAAAGGGGCCAGTGGCATATCACCTGGTCAGTACCCTTGTCTGATCATGCCCCATGCCTGATCACTGCAGTCTGTCCTGCGCTCTCACCAAACTCCATTTCTAATTATTTTACTGGGTAAGGAACTCTATATTCTGGTGCTGTTGGCATTTGCATGAGTGCAGATCTTCCTCTCCATGTTGTCCTGTGTGGCTGGTCACGTGCACATGTACATGTATTCCATGCAAGTGTGCCCACGTGTGTATATGTACGTGCTCAGCCTCACTGTGGCTGCACATGGGGACACAGCTACAGCAGCTCTGCCACTGTGGGGTTACTGGATTTGGCAAGTTCGAATGTTTTAATTTGACAAGCAACTAAAAAGGAGCTTTACTGTTAAGAGCTTCAGTGTCTCTGGGATCATCACAGATTACTTCATGTGGGTATTAGCCAGGTTTAACTAAGATAGTCCTGGAAGAAAAGAAAAACAAAATCAAAATAATAGAAAGAGTGATGTATTATACTGTCCCACTGAGCTAGAATATATGAATTATCCTGCTAAATTGGCACATTAGCAATGCATTTTCCATCAAGGAACAAAGACTGCTTTATCAAGAAATAGAAAAATATCTTTCTGTGAGGCTACGCAGTGTTTTGCATGTACATGGTACAGGCCCCTGTGGTACAGTGGTGAAACCTTGTAGCACTGGGTGTCTTGGAAAAAAAAAAAGCCTAGAAAAAGAAGTTGAGGGTTCCTGTTTTGAAAATATATTATTGTGAGTTCTCTGCAAATTATGTGCATTATCATCATCAATGTCTTGCAATTTCAATAGGTAATCGTGTTCTTGTTACTCTCTGGGTCAAAATAATAAATTCATTAAATTGGAAAATTGCACCAAATTAATGTATTCTTGTGACAAAATAGCGATGCAAACTGAAAGTCGTTTACAAGACAAGCAAAAATCTGTTTTGCTCTGTTGCCTTATAAGGAGTATTCACAGCAAGGGATGAAATAGCTCAAACTGAAATATCAGAAAGAAAGGAGATCCCTCTCTTCATAAAGCAAACACTTCATTGATCCCTTGAAACTGTATATCACAAAAGGAAAAGCTTGCATCCTTGAAGAAAACAAGTCCCATTTAAATGACTGCATGAGTGAGACCAAGTCCTTCAAAGGCTTTGCCTCTGTTACAAAGTTCTATTGGCACAACTTTGTTCATAGTGAGTCAGATATCCCAATGCAGCAGTGCCTGTAGAGTCTCAGAAAGAGGCAGTCATGGCAAGCAGAACTCCTTTGGCAGTGAGGTTTTTGGTGGCAGACTGATTTGTCTCCCCTGCATTAAGCCTTCAACTGAAAATGCTGCTAATTTCATGTAACTCAGGTTTTGTAGCATAGTATAAACGTATCTGCTGTCTCCCAGTGAGGTGTTCTTCCAAGACAGCTGTGGTGGAAATATAGCTATTTCACAGAGGAAATAAGTCACCTTCAAATTCAGTGTAAATCTAGAAGAATTAACTCATTCTTTGTTCCAGTCACAGACCCCACATGTCCCCCCAGAATAACACTCAAACCATTGGGAGTACATGTGCCCATCTCTCACTTCTAATTTACATTAAAAGACACACTTCAACAAGAAGGCATAGAAAATGCTATGTATTTTTGATTTTTATTTGGGAATCAAGCTGTTAAAATTTTCACAGGTGGTTTAATTGCATGTTTTCCTCAATTTTCTGGGCACGCTCTGGAGTCACATTTGCACAGGTGCAGAGTACACACAGCTGTAAGTGAAGTCAATGAAAGCTGTTCTGTGGACACAGGAAACGCTCTATAATTCTAAGCTGAATTGCATTTTTAACACTGTAAAGCCATATATTGAACTACTTCACTGACTTTTTCAGGGATAAGGAAATGATGAGCCCTCAACACACACCTGGAGTAAAATCTTTCATGAAAAACTGTTGAAATTTGGCCAAATTACATGAAAGTGAAAACTCAGTTTTGTGTAACTGGGAAGTGTTAAGCATGCTCACGAAAATGTGACATAGTCCCAGTCTGACTTATGGTAACTGTACTCAGAATCCCTATTGTTCATTATAAAAAACTTTCTACTCTGGCAAAAAAAGTTTAGAATCAACCAACATAATCCTATCTTCAGTTCAAAATTATAGGCTGAGATGTTTTTCTTCCAAATATTAAAAGCACTTATAACGTCAGAGAGGCTAATTGACCGTCAAATTTACATCAGTCAATGGCATTTTACAGGTACTTAAGTTTAAAGAGATCCACAATAGTTTTGCTCTGCCCAACTGTTTGGGACCCTTGTATTCCCTGCTAATAAAAATTGCATTAATTGGAGAGAGAATATAACCTTTTGTAAGGTAAGAAGAAATCATCAGTAGGTTTAAATTATGTAATGGATTTTTAATTCTCATCCTTACTTGCAGTTTATACTTATGAGCCTGCTTCAAAAGATCAGCCACCTTCTTTGATAGTATGTCATCTGATCTGTGTAACGTCACCTTGCAAGCTGATCTGTGCATGCTGCATGATTTGAAAATACGGAATATGTTTTCACATAATGACATCATTTCAGTGTTGCTAGCCATTGATAAGGGGAATGGTTAGGGCATCACTTTGGGGAAAGAGGGAGTTAACAAAATGAACTCTTGTAGAGCAAACTACAAAAGAGCATTTTCTTTAGTTTACATGGTTACTCTACAGTCTGTGGAGAATTAATTAGTATGGAAACAGTATGGAAGTATGGAACAAAGTAGTATGGAATCCAATCATCTGAATTTCACTACCCAAAATTCCAATCTAAGGTCCCTTGAGGCTGTAACAGAAATTGAAGCTCTATTTTTGTATTAAATTGAAGGTTGTTTATATTTAATGGAATAAACTCACAGCAGGCCTGGTGATCATAATAATCATAATGTCTGGTCTTATAGCTATTCTGTTCTATGCTAAGTTGCATGGTAGGCATTCTTCAAGAAATATTCAAGACAATGGACAGAAAAGAAAATAAGAAAGGGGAATAAAAAATGTCAGAGCAAAAATAAGTGAACTAATTCAAATACAATTCAGTAGCACTGGAATATACTAGAAGAATTTGCAGTTGCAGTAGGTATACACAGTGTTATTATAGCGGCACAGAATACCGAAAGACATCTCTTATGTATCTGTGTCTAAAGGGAATTAAACCTAAAAGATGACACCTGTTTGGGCCTTTTATGCATCCAAATATTCCAAAATATTCAAATTTGAATCCAAATATTCAAGTCTACACTGGAAAAACAAGTTTCTTCAAGGTACATGCATTCATTACGTGTATGTAAACATGAAGCTTTTATGCTGTAAGTATAATGGCTTTGGAGCACACATTTTACACAGCAGTAGTGCCGTGCTGCCGTTTGGAGGGCATAAACTTTGATCAGATTTCACTGCAAAGACTGTTAGAGAATCCTCTATTTAAAATTTCTTTTGGAGGTAACAAAAGTGAACTTGCCAACAAATGAAAAGCTGTTTGCTACTCTTTCTCATGTAATTCCTCTTTCTTTTTAAATTTGACCAACTTTCATGCCAGCAAAGGTCATATAATCAGTGTAGCAAATTCAGGAAGGAGAAGGAAATAGAGCAGGAAGGAAGAGGGTCTTTTCCTTTGTTCATACATTTACTTCACTGACATGGAATAGTGGGTAATAGTTTCTTCATTTTGGAAAATTGTTAAATTGGTCTCAAAAGTATCTTCCAAAGATATATATATATTCACCAAAAGTTTTTTTGGTGTAGCCTGGACATTTCTTAAAAGGAAGTAAGATACCATAACTCTTGTTAATAATGTTATAGCAAATATTTGAGCTTATTGGAGTATCAGTGGAAAATACACACAAAATAATTTAAGAATTTAAATCTTCCTTAACTTTATTTTTTTTAGTTAAAATCAGGAAAATTCAGTAGAGTTTAAGGTAGCCAAGACAAGAAAAAAGGCAATTTACAGTGCAGATATTGGGAACAGTAAATTATAGGATGCTCTTACCACAATTGATTTTCAGTTGATTTAGTAGTCGAAAAGTTATCCTTCAAATGGAATCTAAAGGTACAGAGCTCTTAATTTCACTTTATTTTCTACTCACTTATGATCTCTGACAGGTTATAGCTGAGGTAACTACACTGGCTTTAGAAAAAAATCCCATTGAGTTTATTTTACCAGGTGTGGGTTTGGAGCTAAATCATAACGTAACCCCACTGGGATTCAGGAAGTCTAAGGTTTATTTTACTTTAAAAAGTAGGGGTGGAAAATACTCCTGCTGTCTTTCTTCTTTTGCTTCTACATCTCCATGTCAAGTTTGAATTTGTCAAAGTTGGGTTTTGGCACCCATTTCCAGTGCTACCAAAGCCTGATTAATAATACTGACAGCAGAGAGCTGCAAGCTCTTCCTCAGGTAGATACTTGATCCCCATACGCAGCCCAGACTTCTAATTATTTTTGCAAAGAAATAATATTTGCAGCTCTTGAGCCTTCCACCACCGCCAAGGGAGAGGGTGAAGGAACAATGAGCTCTGTAATCCTGTAGTCATGGCTAATGGGAAGGAAAAACAACTAAAGAATGAAGAGTAGTTTCCCTGAATTCCTCTGTCCTCAGACACTATGGTGTGGAGCCACAAAGAAGATCTTTATAACAGTCACAATGAGTGAATTAGGTATGTCTGAGCTGCCTGAAAGCTTCTCAGCCGTGACCTAATGAGAGATACTGGCTCTGCTGCTCTCTTCTAGGGCTGCATCAGCTTTCTGTTCCCACACGCACTTTTTGGCCCATCGCTTAGGAGTTCCTCTGTGCTAATTCCATGTCTGAGATTAAGAACAGAGATCAATCCTTCATATTTTCTTGTCCTCTTCTGCCACCAAAAGCATCTTAAAAGTCAATTGGGCAGAAGCAGCACACATAATAGGGTGCAAAGCAGGTGCCAACTTTCCCCCGCTTTGTTTTGGTTTTATTTTTCACCTGGCCCAGACCAGCTTACTCCTTGCTTTGGTAGGAGGTTTGGGAAGTTCTATTTTAAGGCAACATCAGTGATGAGCTTCTTGAAAAGCCCAAGTCTCTTCCTCCAGATCTTGTTTGCTCAGTCTCAGCCCATCTGCCCGACACCTCCTGGCCACCAAAAACAGACAGTGACATCAACTGTCCAGGTTTCACCAGATGTGAAGTCAGGTGTGATACATCAGTGTATAGGAAGTAGCTCCAAACTTTGTATTACCCAGCTGGTGCTCCCATTTAAGGATGCACCTTGAGAATGAAATTCTGTGAATACTACTCTTGCTGTATGTTGTCTCTTGAGACAGCTGTACTCCGCATTGCATTCTTCAGGCTGATGGTCTGAAAGGTATTGCCTCACTTTTACCTAATGCCAGCACCTGCAGCCAGAACCATTGGGTTTTTATGGGATCTATATTGATCCTTATGAAGTTTGAGCAGTAGAACCTCAGTAGAGCACTGTCTCAAATCAAAAGCACAAGAAGTAATTTGAAGTGAAAATCTAGGGAATAATATCTTTATTTTTTTTCAAAAGTGGTTGAACAGTGGATTCTGTTACCAAGGAAATTATTGAGATGGAAAATGTGACAAGATAACAAAAAAGTTGCAAAATTGCAACAGCAATAAAAAAAATCTGAAATTTATATAATTAATGAAAAAATATAATATATTGTATAATGAAAAAAATTTGGAGAGGACATTAAATATAGCACTACACTCTGCAACCACTCCAAATCAAGTGGTAAGCCTTGGGGATTACCCTGCATCAACCCTTTGGTGTTGATTACTTCATTTTTGGAAACATGAAGTGTATCTAATCCTATGATATCAATTGTTATGTTTCTTCGATGTGGACTTTTCTAGGATTTAGGTGTTCTCTTTTCTGCTCTCCTTTTCAACAGATTGTAATGTTTACTTTGGTGTTTTCAAGCAATTAGGAGACAGGTACTACTTTCAGTAAGTACTACTACTTTTCAAAGTTTGGAAGCAAGGACCCAGAGGATGAAGGGACTAATGGGAAGGAGAGTTGGAGCTTATTTTGTTTTTGTTATCACCCAATAGTCCTGAATTCATTCATCTTCTATGCATAATAACATCTGCTCTTCTCTCTTTAGAAAATGTTTACAGTCTGACACATATTTGGGTGATAAACTGAATGTTTCTTCAAGTCTAAACATTATGTTAAGTTGCTTGAAAAGGACTAGTCTCAAATACTTTTGACTCTTTAATATTTGAAGATGCTACAGAATAAAAAAAAAACCAACAAACTAACCAAGAAGCCAAACAAAACCCCAATACCCTCCCTGCAAGCATTTTGCTGGGCAGTTTTTCAAATTAATACAGTTTAACTATTACATTAACTTAATGGCTATTTTCCCCTACTTTAACCATGTTAAATGTGCCGGCAATAATGAGCTTCTAATGCTGTCTCTTTCAAGTCTCAGAGGCATCTTTAGAGCTCTGCTTATCTCCTGGATCATAAAGCTGCATAATTTAGTATTCAAACAATTAATTTAAAACTGAAACACTTCAAATTACCATAAAATTAATCAGAAAAAAAAAATCTTAGCATGCCCATTCTGTTTATTTCGTAAATCTGAAAGTGTAAGATGAATAAAACTTTACAATATTCTGTTTTCTGCTTTTGAATCAGCTGCTATAAGCATAAATATATTTAAAACTATAAGGGGAATATTTAGAAAATATTCTATGATTCTATGCTATGATTCTTTTTTAAAACATAAAGAAAGGAGAATGATACTATTTCAAAACCTTTTGTAAAAAAAGTTTATTGTGGCTATTAAACTAAGATGATTCTTTGATGGAAAAAACTTTTAGATTTTTCCATACCATTAACTTAAAACACCTTTGAAATAAATTGTCGTTTCTAACCTATTTCCAGATTTTCAATACTCAAGAGGTAGCTGATGCACTTAATCAGAACTGTTGCCTTGTTAAGTGGTTAAATTCGAATAATTGTGCAACTCACAGCACTGTATCACTTAACATTTTAAAATATCTCTGCACTTAAATCTATGTTTTATTTCCTTTGTTGTGCTTCTAAGTGCTACAAGTGTCCCTTGTAGGCTGGGCTGTTGCTAACCAAGGAAGAAAATTATAAGGAGAAATTGGATTTAGCTCTTGCCTGTGTCACCAGTAAGACCTAGATCTAATAAAAGGCTGAGGTGCCTAATGTAGTAGAGTATCTTATCTAAGTACCCAAACGACAATTTTAAGTCCCAGATTTAGGCCCCTACTGCCATCACAATTTCCTGAGGACAGCTAGTTACCAAAGTAACTTGTCTCATCTTATTTAGATAACTTTATCTGATCTAGTGTCCATCTATAGTCAAGATTGTTGTGGGATGCAACTGATCTAATCTCTTTCGGGAAGATTATAGGTGACTATATGTGGTCAAATGAATCTCTGTCCAGCAATCTTTTCCCTCCACTGGGAGAGCTGCTTAGTTACCAGGACACACAGGGATACAAATTAAATCCAGTCCCTGTCCCTCAGATAAGCTATGTTACTCATGGCAACAGCAACTCTCTGCACTTTGAATCAGGGTCTGGATTTTCATTTTCCAACTTATTTTTTCAAGGAATTGAGTAGGAGTTTTTTCTATTTTCCCTTCTTTCTTGTCAAATTTTTCCAGCACTTGTTTCCTATAACACAAGGAATCCTGAGTCCCACTTCTCCAGATGAATGTCTTAACACTAAGCTGCAAAATACTACCTTTTCCTTTATTTTGGATGTGTGGTTCCTTCTCTCTGCTGCATTCTTTGCTGTGACTTTCACAGACTTGGTGTAGGGTGCTTCTTTCCCAGGCTAAACTATCCTTCTGAGAAGAGATGAACACTGGAAACCCTTCTGAGTTAGCTGGACATATATTTTGGGTCTCCCATTTCATAGGTGATTGCCTTAATTGTTAGGCAGCTTTACACTTTGTACTATTAGCATAATTCTCCTTTCTTTATGTTTAAAAAAATAATCACAGCATAGAATCATAGAATGTCCAGAGATGGAAGGAACCCACAAGGATCGTCAAAGTCCAGCTCCTGGTCCTGCACAGAACAGCCCCAAGAATGACACCGTGTGCCTGAGAGTGTTGTCCAAACACATCTTGAGCTCTGTGAGGCTTGGTGTTGTGACCACTGCCCTGGGGAGCCTCTTCCAGTGTTCTTAATATTCAACCTAAGCCCCACCGGACACAGTCTCCTGCCATTCCCTCAGGTCCTATCACTGGTCACACAGAGAAGGGATGAGTGTCTGCTCCTCTGCTTCACCTCATGAGGAAGCTGCAGACTGCAACCAGATCTCTCCTCAGTCCCTTCTCCTCCAATTGGAACAGACCAAGAGACCTGAGCCACTCCTCATACAGTTTCCCCTCGAGACCCTCCACCATCTTTGTAACCCTCATTTGCTTTGCAATAGTTCTATATGGCTCATGACCTTAACTTAGCACAGTAAATGCAAGCATGGCAAACTTTCTGGTTAAAACCAGCACCCGTTTAACTAATGCAGGTCTATTTAATAACTGAGCCAACTTCTGGATTTCAGTTTTGGGCATTTTATCACAAATAGCATTAATCATAGCACACTTTGGTACCTAAAATGTTAGTATCTGACCTAAGAAAAACATCTGTCGTTCCTCTATCAACCTGCTTACCTTAGTGTTACCGAGATCCAAGATCTTTTTCAAAAATAATAATTTAAAGTCAATAATTTTAGAACTTAAGCCTACTAGTTCTCCTAAAACCTCTGAAAGTGTTAATTTTTGATGTCCTTAATTTCCCATAAAGAAATCAAACAAAATTATTTCATGATAGATGCCATCTGAAGCATTACAGTTTGCTGAAGCTTAGTGATTTCCATGTGATCAGACAGCTCCTGTGTTTATCTAGCTGTGCTCTCCAGATTAGGATGTGTCACCCACGATTCAGTGTGGGCCTCTCCTACTCAAAATGCTGTCGTTCATAACTCTTAGGTTTGTGGTGCATTGCTAGAAGTGAGATCATGAGGACATGTACTCCAGCTAACAACTTGAGCAGCTTCATCTGACACATGCTGTGTTTGAACTGGCATTTGGTAGAGAACAGAACTGAAGTTGTGAAGTTAATCTCCCTGTTGTATCCACTTACTACGGACTGGTTTGGGTCAGAACAAGGTTTCAGTGCACAGAAGGTAGACTCCTTCCAGAGGTCAGAGCTCTGCTCCAGGTGTGCAGAGATGTGCATTGCCACTGTTCTGTTTTTTAGACAGCTTAACAAAATCTGCGTGAAGAGATTTGGGATGTGTGGTACCTGGTGAAATTCAGTAAAACTCTTCAGCCACTTGCAGCGTGGGTGTGAGGTCCTGAGTACCAACTGCTTTGAGCTATTGATCTCTTCTTTCTGCATCAAGCACTTGCTTATACAGACATAGCCACAGGGACATCTCAATAAGAAATGAAAACCAAACACAATATTTCAATTTGGTGCAAGAATACAAAGGAACAACTTCCTTCCTTTATAAGTTCTTGTAGTGCCCCCACTGTTATCATGTGAGAGCAGATTTCAGAAATGCGTTAAACAATCTAAGTAATTTCAGTAATGCCTTATCCATTCTCTCTGTCATTTTCTCCTTCGGCAAAGAACTGTACATGCAGTGCTTTGTTCTGACTTTGTTTTCAGTTAGTTAATTGATTTTATTTTATTGCCTGTACCACACTGTGTTTGCATTGGAGTAAGCACACTGAAGAAAAAATATTTTGGTTTTTGGAAAAGAAGGATCAAACTTTTGATGAACTTTAGCTCCTGTGGGAACTTTTGACACTTTTTTCCCGAATCAGAGGAATTTTAGCAAGTAAAAGCACCTATTAAAAAAAAATTCATTCTGTGAAAATCTGAATGTATTTGCCATTTATTCCTGTCTGAGACAAAATGAAGAAATACTGGAATGTGTGATGGGGTTGAAGTTGTAATTTGCATTCATCTTTAGTAACCAAAAAATACTGTTTATGTAATTCACTTGCTCTTTTCTGCTCAGCACTAATATTCCTCAAGTCCTTTGCCTTAAGCTTATTTGTACAGATAGAAAGTTAGAGATAATAAGGAAAAAATTCAAAAAACAAAGTGAAAAATGGGTTCTTTTCTTAATGCTGAAATTTAGAACATGGATGAGGAGAGCAACAAGCATCAATTCACCCACAACAGACACTTTCTTTTTTCTTTATGAATACACAATTTCGCCATGAAAAATTAGGAGCCTCATTTCTTTCTTTGTCTTACAGACACACAATGAAAATGAAGCTTTACATTCAAAAAATACAAGAAATATAGCTAGAAACTGCAAACGACAAGCAAAGCAAACCCATAAAAGAAAATTAGGGTTTTCCTATAGTTTTTTTATGTGTAAACAATGTTAGTGGGGCAAGGGTCCTGGGTCTTAGATCTGATTATATAAAACTTTGTGGTTCCTCTAAAATTGATGTTCCTATCTAAAGAATGTGGTTCCTCTTGACATCTTTAGCTTTTCTTCTAATTAAAAAAAGAAAAAAAAAGAAGCTACAATTCATTTGAATGCAGCAACCTTTACAATTAGTACTTAACTGTCCATAAAAAGTACTGATTCCCTTAATGAACCTGCTGCTACCATTGTTTACTGCCTTGAAATTAAGGAGGAAGAATGAACCGAGCACTAAGCAAATCTCATGTTACTGTTTACCTACCTCTATAGTCCCATTATCATTTCTAATTACATATAGTTAATCAGTGCCAGTATCTGAAAAAAGTTTATTGGATGGAACAAGATGAAATAGATGATACCTCCATGCTCAAACTGTAACATGGATCTAATGTAATTCCACACAAAAAGTGACTTTATAAAGTTTACATTTAATTCAACCAAATGTCACACTCTAGAATCTGCAGACCATCGAAATATTTCTTAATGAGGGAAATAATTCAGTTGTCCAGACATTCATGCTTGATTTAGAATAACTAAAACATGAGACAGAAAGCTGTTAAAGACAATTTGCTAAATTCATGGTCTTTTAGGACAATGTTTAACATGCATGATGACTAAATTACTTGCATTTCTCTATGGGAAGGTCTTCATCCCAGGTTTCACAACTTTGTTTTCTAGAAACATCTGTCAAGTTCATCTCACAGTTCCTCCCAGGTACCAGATGTAAACAGTCAAGTAGGGAAAATCCAAAGCAACACAAGAGTTTGGGATTTAGGATTTTTCTTTCTTCTCAAGTATATTTTTTAATGAGAACTGCTAGGAGTCAAAAGTATTCATCATGACAAGTTCCTATTTTATTTTTTCATATCTACACATTTCAAAATTGCTGGCATGATCCACTTTGGCTCATTATTGCCAGAACCTTGCAATCATGAAGTGATCCTGAGGGCCATGGGATCCAGGAGCTGTGGGTCACAGCTGGGGGGCCAGGCCAGATCCTCATTGGCATGGATGCAGAGAAGATCCAGTGATGGAAACCAGGGCCATCCAGCAGGACAGGGATAACCAGGCACCAGCAATACAGGTGACGACTAAAAGAATAGAGTTTAGGTTTGCTATTAGAAAGAAATTCTTTACTGTGAGGGTGGTAAGATACTGGAACAGGCTGCCCAGGTAAGTTGTGAGTGCCCCATCCCTGGAAGAATTCAAGGCCAAGCTGGATGGAGCCCCGAACAAGCTTGTCTAGTGGAAAGCGCCCCTGCCTATGGCAGAGGGTTGGAATGAGATGGTCTTTAATGTCCTTTACAACCCAAACCATTCTAGGATTCCATGATGGTTCAGGACCAAGGACAAGGGATATAAAAATATGGTCAAGGTCAGTGTGAGGTTGGTGCAAGACAAGTCCCTACAGCAAGGTGCAGGTCCTGAGCTTGTGCTCAGCCCCAAGTGCAGGTGGAAAGCAGAAGGAGCCCTCTAAAAGTCCCTTCACAACAGCCTGATCCAAGGTCACACACAGGTCAGAGCTGACCTCCAGCACCAGCAGATAAAGCCCTTGATGGGGACGTGCTGTTGAAGAAGCTCATTGAAGACAATGATGGTTACAGCTTATCAGGGGAATTGGAGCTTGTTGGAGCTCTCAAAACAGCGAAGAGATAAAAAAATGATTCCATCTTTGCCTGAAATGACTACTCTTTTGAAATATAATCCAACATGCAGGTGAAAAATATAAAACCGTGTTTAGATATGAAAAATGAAAGAAGATCATTTGTTTGATGTTGCAGTGGCTAAGTCCACATTAAGTTGTAAGTAAGTCCCCATGTTGCTATGATATGGTCTTTCCCCACATCACTGTGCCGGAAAGTTCTCCCTTTGTCGGTACCCCACTAGCCCCTGGTCCTCTCCCCCCTCCCCTCCCTTCCCCTCTTCCATTGGCTCTTGTTATGTCACTCCACCTTGCCTATACCCCCTAGCCCTCAGATTATTGGTTACTGAGGCTCTGTCTGCCCCTGGGATCCCTCAGGATAAAACCACGCGTGGGCGATTGTTCGCCTTCTTTGCCTCAGTTCCCCTTCGAGTGCGTTTGTTCCCGGTCCATGGTGTGGACCTAATAAACGCCTCGGAACTGCAGGCAAAGCATCCCTCCTGCCCCTTCGTCTCCAGAACACGCACAGACTGTGTGTGAGTGGCTGCTCACGCCCACCTGTGAGGGTGAGATCGTGTGCTTGCGCGGGTGCTAGTGGGGCACCGCCAAAGTGTCTCCACGAGGGACACTGTGGGGAAAACGTGTCACCAGTCCATGGACACCACACACTGCGTTAATTTGATACACTCAGCTGAATGTTATGTTTTGAAATTTTAATTAACTTTGTCAAGATTTTGAATTTTCTTTCATAGTCAAGATGGGTACTCTTCTGGTGTGGGGTTCTGTATTTGGGTGCTTTTTTGTTTGCTCTCTACCAAACTCTGGATAAACCCATGTGTATTTTTATCTCATCAGGGTAATTACACAGAAAATTCTGGATCTAAATATTTTTTTAATAGAATTATTTTTTTTTCTAACAGTTGATACGAGTTTTTTCAATGAGTGAATTTCTATAAAACTTTACAGGTAGCTTTGCTGTGAGTCATGAACTGGAATGCTGACTCTGGCTTTCAGTTAATTGCCACACTTATAATTATAGAGTGGGTAATATAGTTATGAACTGCTTCTCACCTACGACTCCTTTGTGGTTGTAATAACTGTAGAGGGATGTTTTTTCTCTTTAAACACGATTTTTCAGTGCAGTTTCAAAGCCTCTATAGACAAATCTGCAATACAGTAACACTTACGACCAAAGATAAATAGGTATTTGGAAGTTGTAGTTTGTATTCATATATATATTTACTTCTGATCTTTTCAAGTTAAAACAATTTTCATCAAGTGAAAACTATGAAAATTTTTCTGTATTCTGCTTTTTTTTCAGTACCACAAAGAGAATACTAAGAAATATGAGCAAAATTGAATTCTGATAACTTGGTTTACTGCATATTTAAAACATAAAACTTTACTTCTGTGTATTTAAATCTATTGACTTTGTCCTTCTTTTCATGTATATATGAATACATATATCTTTACTGCTTTGATAACATTTTGTTTAAATCTGAAACTTAGAGAGTGAAATTGGTAGGTTATTTACTGGTTCACATACAATAAAGAAATACTTCTGTTCCAATTTAAATTCACCTAATTTTGATGTTCCCTTTCTTGATAATAGCTGTATAGTACTAAACTTGAAAAATAGTAACTAACTAAATGACTACATTAAAAATCTCTTTTATTTCGTGTCATGCAAATTCATTACATTTTCAAACTAATCAAAATTCAACAAACAATAGAATTTCTCCAATATTTATGCTTTCAGGCCATACATTTGAAATAATTTATTTAATTTTCTGGTGTCTATCAACTCTTTGCTCAAGGTAGTGCATTTTAAGCAATTAGTACACATGAAAAATATTTTACCAGCTTGTCTCAGAATTCAGGCTATAGTCAACACTGAAGCTTCTTTTTGGGAATGAGTGAAAATGATTTTCCAAGTAATTGGAATTCTTCAGGTGAGCACAAGCGTATGTTTTTCTCTGGGAATCATGTGCTTCATCCTAATACAATTCAAGAACATCAAGAGATCCCCAATGGCCATTAAATCAAAATTCCCCATGTTAGCCTGTAGCATACTATAATTTTAATCATATTGTAAAAATTACTAATAAATAGGAGAATTATGGTGTAGTGGGATCCATTTCAAATACTGTTCACTGGACTTTGATAGAGAGATAAGCAAGAGAATTGTGTCTTTTTTATTCTGTATTTATCTAATGCATCATATAATTCAACTAAAACAGAACAGCAGGTTCCTTTAAAGCTTGCTCTGTTGAAGTTTTTTTTGGCACTTCTGATTGTTAAGGACTGGATATGCAAGGATCATAAGACTTTGTTTCACTGCACTGGCCCTCCCCTTCAAGTGTCACCTCTCCTGGGTTCAAGCAGAGAAGGTCTGTCCATGACCTGAGCACTGTGTTACAGCCTGTGTTATCTATTCCTAACAGACAAAAGTATTTACTAGCTTCAGGACTTGAGCTTATATGGAAGGCCTTTCTACTGTTCCTGAGATTTTATGCCCACCCAATGCAAAGCTGGATAAGAAAGGCAAAAAAAAGGGAAAAAAGTCACTATAAAAAGCAAATTGCTGCAGGTTTTCTAAATATCACAAAGCAAAACAAGTAGCTGTAGTCCAAACAGACAAATTCTTCTGGGTCGTCAAAACAGAACTATCGTGTTGCAAGGGCATCTATATATAGTGGCAAGGACTGCATCCTTTTTCTGTCACAACAAATACACTTAGCATTCCTCCTGAGGGAAAACCGTGTTAAATTTGGGATTAGTGTGAAGGGAGGTCTAGCTGACAAACTGCTTATTTATACTTTCCTATAGCATAGATGCACATAGAACACCCATTAGCAGACAGTGAAAGAGAGCTCAGTAAATAGCATATCTTGCTATGTGGCAGGAGAGGAGGGAAGGGAATAGCGGCGCAGCAGTGAGGGTTTTCCAGCTTCCTCATGCCATGTATTGGCTCAGCTATCAGATGTTCTCCATCTACTTGATGAGCTCTGGAGGACATTTACTTTTCCAACACCTGTGTCTCGGAGAGCGGTACTACATTCAAACAAAAGTTACTCATATCTCAGACTTCTCTCACAAGACCTTAAAAACCCTGTTTCCACAGCTCCCACAGTCCTCCACTGATTTATACTGTTCTCTGCTACTCCATCTCCAGACCCAAGGCTTCAGTGTTGTTTGTTACAGAGTGAGAAGAAAGGAGGTTTCAAAATCCCTCCTTTTTCAGTTTCCACAGTTTACAGAGTATTAATGGAAGCAGATTGAAAAGAAAATCTTAATTGCTGTGGTTCAAAAACTTTAAAAGTAGATTATTATGGTGAGGCAAAAGTGCCAGGAAGTTGATAACCTACACTCTAAGTCTCAAACCAGCGTGAATCAAAATGACATTTATGAAATCTTGGAAAATGGCAACTGTAATGAAAATGTCTACTGACCCCTGACTAATAGTGTCAGCAGCCCAGCAGTGCTTAATTATTAAAATCAACACATGTCCTGCACTGACAGCCCAGTGTTTTGAACAGTGCAATTCTGCTGAAGAGGTGGAAACAATAAATACTAGTGGCAAAATTCCCTTTTTTATTCATTCTTGTGCTCTCTTTCTGCTGATTCCCTTCCACAGCAGAGTTAGAAAGGTCAGCATGGCTATGTTTTCTAGGAGTTTGCTAGTCTGTAAACTGTAACTGGCTTTTCATGGCTTAGGTGGGCATGCTGATCTCTGAGTCACAAAGTGGCTGATGGCCAGGTCCAGAGAATGGTGGTGAGTGGTACCATATCCAGCTGGCAGCCAGTCACCAGTGGTGTTCCCCAGGGCTCAGTACTGGGGCCAGGTCTGTTGAACTGTTTGAGGTTCAACAAGGCCAAGTGCTGGGTCCTGCCCTTGGGACACAACAACCCCATGCAGCACTACAGGCTGGAGCAGAGTGACTGCAAAGCTGCCTGGTGGAAAAGGACATGAGGGTGCTGGTTGATAGGAGCCGAGCATGAGCCAGCATGTAGCCAGGTGGCTAAGAAGGCCAATGGCACCTGGCCTGTATCAGCAAGAATGTGGCCAGCAGGACCAGAGCAGTGAATGTCCCCTGTACTCAGAACTGGCGAGGCCACACCTTGACTACTGTGTCCAGTTTTTGGCCCCACACTGCAAGAAAGACATTGAGGTGCTGGAGTGCACCTAGAGAAGGGCAATTAATCTGGTGAAGGGTCTGGAACACAAGTTTGATGTGAAGTGCCTGAAAAAGCTGGGGGTGCTTAGCCTGGAGGAAAGGAGGCCGCAAAGAGATCCTATCACTCTCTACAACTACATGAAAGGAAAGGAGGTTGTAGCCAGGTGGCAGTTGACATCTTCTTCCAGGTAGCTAGAGATGAGATGAGACATCAATCCAGGGGAGGTTATGCTGGATATTTGGAAGAATTTCTTCACAAAAACAATGATTAGACATTAGAATGAGCTGTCCAGGGAGGTGGTGGAGTCACCGCCCCTGGAGGTTTTAGGGAAAGCCTGGACATGGTACTCAGTGCCATGGCCTAGTTGACAGAGTGGTGTTCAGTCATGGGTTGGACTCAATGATCTCAGAGGTCTTTTCCAACCTAATTGAATCTGTGATTCTGTAGTAAGGTGGCAACATGCCAGCATTTACTGAGATGAGTGTGTAAGTGCTGGGTCTCATGTGAGAGATAGAGCTGCATGCAGTTGTCAAGCCAGTGTCTATCCAAGAAGCACCGAAGCATTTGCTCTTGGGCCATTGAAATGGGGCAAATCCTCTATCTTGAACAAGAGAAGAGACCAGCTTGGTCAATGTCCCCTAAATCAGGAAGCATCCTCCAGAGCAAGTGGATTTGGGGAGGAGACCACCCTAACTTCAGTTCTGCACAAGAGGTATTTCTACTTCTGTTCATTTCTCTTAGGTTCCAATCTTCAAAAAATGAGTGACAGACTTAACCTCAAAATATTATTTGTCCCAGTGAGGCTGATGAAAATTCAAACTAAAATAAAATTTCTGGCAAATGAAATGCCATCTCTGTTCTCCCCTGTTACAATGTGCCTTCCTCATGACAGTAATTTGAGGATGAAACCTGCCTTGTCACTAACCTTCCTGCAGGCTGTTTTTCTTTGATGGAAACCCGGCAGGGGTCCACACAGATCATCCAGCAGCACCCTGGGCTTGGTGATCAAAGAATCTCATTGCTGAGATTCTCAGTTCCACAGAGAACAGTTATCTTGCTGTACAGATGCAACTCTTGAAACATACGCTCTGTAAAGTGCCTTTTTGGAATTGCAAAAGTCTTAGAGAAGAGGACTTTAAAGCCCAAATCACCTAGAAGTTTCCAAAAATGTCATCATAGATTTAGGAAAATGCTAGTAATCCACTCTTCTCTCTGCTTTTCCTGTAAAGTAAAAGATTCAAAATAAAACTCCCTTGTAATTTTGTTGGTAAGGTTTTGAATGCTCTTCTGCATTTATGATTTGAATAAGTAAAAAAAAATCTATGTTAAACATAATAACAATCAATTTTCTGATGGAAGAAAAATATATTCATTCATTATGCCTTTAAAGCTTTTAAAGTTACTTATTGGCAAAGAAAATCAGAAATATCCTGTATCAGGTATGAAAGAATATATTTTGAGAAATATTGTAACTGTTATAAAACTGGAGGTAATAACGGTTACTGCAGCTCACAGATGCTTTTTTATGCTACCTGTACTCAAAGCAGGGTAATGCACTGAACTCTCATTTAGTTCTGTCTTTACCCATCGGAGCAGAGTGTGGGTTTTCAGCAGTGGGCTTTATGGTGAGGTGAAGACTCTAATGGTGACTTCTGTTTTAATAAGGATTGTGCTTCTATTTTTAAACTTGTCCTCAATCTAATACCATAATCTGCATTCCCTATAGATGGAAAAATGAAGTATTGCAATAAATATCACTATCCAAGTCTCTTTTATCTAGAGAAATGCATAAAAAAATGAAAGGAAATCACTTTATCTTGCTTTACCATTCTCTTTAATATGGTATTGATAACCTGCCTGTAACAGCAACTTAGTAGAAACCAAGTATTTCCCTGCTAATTTTAAGTATTCAAAGATGCAGAACATAGGGTGCTAAATTTACCTGTTTTGTAATTCCTCTGACTTCAGTGTTTTACTCTACTGCTGAATTTTACCCATTTGAGAAGCTTGGTGGTTTGTTACTGTGGAGCTGAATCTCCTTTCTTAAACATTCTCCTGCAGCTGACATGCATACTAAGCAATACAGCTGCAGCCATCTGTAAAAGCCTGGAATTAATTTTCCTCTTTATTGCTACAGCTTATATCATTCTGCCTTTCCCTTTATAATACACAAAAAATTTCTCATTCCTTGAGAAGCCATTGCAGTTAGTTTCCTTCCTTCTATTATTACTTGTCAGTAAAGTAATCAATGCAACTCTTACCATTCGTACACACACTAACTACAGTATGAACATTGTCAGAAAAAATTTACTGAAATGGTAACTTAAATCAAGACATAAACCAAGTCTTTTCTGGTTTGCTGATGAAAATCTAAGCCGTGAAAATAAGAAAAAAGGAGGCAGAATAGTACAGATGAGTATGTGGAGTTAAGGGATGAATAAGAAAAACAAGTTACGGAAAATAAAAAGTACTATATAGAATAAGGAGAAGTCTTCAGAAAAAAATGCACCTTTTTTGTTATCCTATTATGTTTTAAAATGTATATGGGACTACTGGGAAAAACTCATCTTTTCAGTGGAAGAAGTCATGGATGGGAAACCTTTATGTTAAAGAAAACTGTGAAAAGATGAAGAAAATGTAAGGTTTTTTTGTTTTGCTTTTTAAAGTCCTGATTTAGGGCTGGCATATCCACAATAAAAGTAGCCTTTCCTCTGGGTTTAAAAATAAGAATAGCACTGGAACAAGGAGGGGGATTATGTTTACAGTCAAAATCTCTTTCAGAATCAAGCATTTAATTTTTATTGAACTTGTATTAGCGTGATGACTGAGTGGAGGAACCATCTTTGGATTGAGTTGTATTTTGGAGATCACATTCACCCACAACTGAATGTCATGGCAAAGTCTTCCCTCTATATATATATATATATATGTATATGTATATGTATATGCATATGTATATGTATATGTGTATGTGTATGTATATGTATATATGTATATTCACATATACATATCAGTACATATATATGTGCATTGTCCAATATCTGTTTCACAAGGAAGTAGATGAAATGTCAGTCACCTGACTGATGCTATGTTCTCCTTATGCTCTGACACCCTTACACCTTCTACTCAGCACAAGTGAGAGGAACAATAATAATTAAGATTGAGCTTGATGATGACTTACCTTAGCTGTTCCTATTCCTTTAGACTTCATAGCGTCATTGACTATACTTTACTATATCAGCCTTATGGGTACAGGGTATGGCTGTGCACATTTTTAAACTCTTTGCCTAACATACTGGCATCACTGAATCCTGTTATTTTACGTGAATAATTCTTGCTTGCCATGGTACAGGGAGGCTTGGACTAGAATGTACTCCTGAAATGAGAAGAATTGTATCTAAAGTGTGAGTTACTGTGATGTTTATGAATGAGTCCTAAGTGAGCTCACACACGAAGTCTTTAACAGAGGAGGGAACTGAGTCAACTCTTTTCATCCTGCGTCTCTTCCTCATCTCCATTTCCACAGACATTTCCTTGCAACCTCCTGCAGGCTGCTTGGCAGTACACAGGCACTGCCCTCTCCATTGCTGCACGCACTCCTTAAGGGACCATTGCCTTTTCTGTGCACAGATTTGAAAGAAGACACTTTCTGGAACACAACATATTTCCTTATCCAATTTCAACTTCATAGTAGTTTAGTATTAAATATTTTGACTTAAGTAGGCTAGAAGAAATAAATGTTTCCTTGGGATAGTGTGTCAAAATTATGTCTAAACTGATCTTTCTGTATTATGAGAGAAGCATTATTTTCATTTCATTCTCTACCTAGTGTTTTTCACACAGCCAAAAGCGAGTGAATTACTGGCGACTACATTTTCTGAAGCAAATACATCTGCTGCTTGATGCAGCAGTTAATAATGAAATTATTGAACATGTTTGCACCTTGTCCTTCAGAGGATGAAATCATCTCTAGATTCTAACGCTGAAATATCTCAGAGTGCTTCCAGTGGAAAAAAAAGGCCATTCTTTTTACATAATCTAGCTATAATAAAAATGAAATCTCTTCAAGTGCTAAGACATTTGAAATTAAATATTTCTTCATTAAAGTTGTCATTGTTATATATGTCACCACACACACTGTACCCGTGATGGTGCAGCAGGACCATTTTTGGAGGCAGGGGAATATACCATGAAAGGGATCAGTAAATTGGACCAGGACAAAAGCAAACCAGCCTTCTGGACAAGCCTAATATATTCCAATGCTTGCACGAAATCCCTGCAGATAGTAGTTGGCGCAAGTGAGGCACTGGATTTGGGTCTCAAGACAAAGGAAATCAGAAACTGATTATGAGAAAATTTTCCCCAAAGAATATGTATCAACTTATTCCTCAGATCCACACTAGGTTTTTCCATGCTGATTACTGCCTTTAGCAGTGCATTCCATTGTTTTTTCAATCACAAAACTAAAAGATATTTAGTTACCTCATTATTAAACTGAAGCAAAAAGTGGCACTTGAATCTTGCAGTTCAAGCTGATAATTATTCTCTTTCTCAATTTCTGCTTGTCCCGTGGGGGTAAGCAACCCTATCATCTCCCCTTTTGCTAACCTGCCCTTCTGCTCTTCTCGTGCTCATCACATTTTTTTTCTGAAATTGTCGCATTTTGCCTCAAATTTAACATAATCAAGAGAAACTTGGAGCAGTTGTCTGCAGTGAGTATTCAGCCCGAGGTGGTTGCATCTGTTCCAGATCTGGAGCAGGCCTTGTAAGCCTGCAAACTTGTTTGTTTCCTACCAGCTGTATCAGTTGGTCTAATAAAGATTATTGCAGTTCCCTACAAATATAGCTTCATTTATGCACTTAGACAGTCTTGGCAGCAACACAGCTACTCATCAGTAAATGTATACATAAATATGTGGAAAATTTGATGATTCACACAAACACAAGCACACGTAGCTGAAGCATTCTCTACAATGGATCAAGCTAGAAGAAAAATCACTAATTTGGAGTTCAAATTATTTGTTTCATTTTCTGATTGAATACAATTTATTTAATATATGATTTCAATTTACTTTAGGCTGGTTTTACTCCTTCGAGATAAAATTAGCTAAAGTGTCTGAAAACTTTAAATGCTTTGAGGTAAAAAGTATCAATGCTTCAAAATGAAATGTGTCAGGAGTGGTTTGTGCCTGAAGCTATCTGGTGAATGTTATCCAAATTAGCTTACTGGAACTAGGATTTTCAAAAGAAAAAAAAAACCTAGCTGCAGTCTAACAAAGACTTTTGGCAAACTTGCTGATGTTAAGAGAAAATATAACTTCTGCTGATATGTATATAAAAGACGCTATAAAAAAGGTAGGAAAATTACAAAATCTTACCATCAAAACAACTTCTGGTTTGTAAGATGTGACTGTCCTGCTTCAGTACCCATCAGCTGAGCTCGAATGACAGCTTTCTTTAAGGAAATAGACCTTGTTTTCCATTCTGTCAACACTGAGGGTGATTTTCTGCCATTGACTTACAGCTGGAATTTTTTCTTATATTTTGTAATTTTATCCTAAAGTAAAGAGTTATCAAATAAGTAAATGTTAAATTCTGGTGGTTTTATGTACAGGTGCTACAATAATCTATAGTCTTCAGTCCTCAGTGTGTAAAACTATCCATCAATATTTTCACGTGGTTTAATGTGTCATATCTACAGCCACAACAAAATGCATTTGAGAAGTGAGGGGTTGGAGAAAATTTAGTCACTGAGATCAGAGAAGTCTGTTAGACTGAAGTTGTAGTAATGAGGATATACCAATGAAGAGCAATGACATTTGACTCTAATTTTTTCAAGGGAAGGACTTTTATTGAGTAAGATTGTAGTCAGAGTATCAATTAAAATCCTTTGTCCTAGTTAATTAGTGGATATGAATGACAGCCAATACCCGAGACGTAGAAGATTTATTCAGCCAGTTCTGGCACTGTGTTCATTCATGCCTGTTTGTCTGTCCAAGCAGGCTTATACTACTTATACAGCCTTCAGTTATTATACATAGTTTACTGTAATAAGCTTTGTGATTGAAAAATCCTGAAAATATATAATAGCTGTTCTTTAACAGCTTAGGACTCTTTGGAAGATAGAAAAAAGTAAAATTCATACTGTTCTCCTTGTTCTCCTTTAGAGTCAGAGAAGCTATGAGCAAAACAGTGACTGTATACCTGCCACTCAAAAGAAAGCAAGTAAGAGTATGAAGAATAATGTATGTATTTAAATATTTGTATTACATTATGTTCAGACACCCCAGAAAGTCAGGTATGTGTGTAGGTGGCTGTTCAAAGGCAAGTAGAATTTATAACGGGGCACATGAAGTACTCCCTGCTAAACACCACAGTACACATTTGCTAATTATTAGAAGTATCCTGGAGTGAAATAATATACTGTGCTTTCAAAATATACTAGTGGCATGCAAGAAGTAACTGAGTAAGGTGTTTGGCTTTTGGCAGTGGAGTCATCATAGCACCATGAAGATTCACTTCATTTCTTTATCACTTTCGCATAGACTAGACTAAACGAGGATAGAATATTTCAGATGGAAGGGCCTAGAAAGACCTTCTAGTCCAACTGCCTGACCACTTCAAGGCTGAGCAAAAGTTAGAGCCTGTAATCAAGGACATTGTCCAAATGCCTCTTAAACACTGACAGACTTCAGGCATTGACTACCTCTAGAGGATGCCTGTCGCAGTGTTTGACCACCCTTTTGGTAAAGAAATGCTCCCTGATGTCCAGCCTAAACATCCTCTGGCACAGCTTTGAACCATTCCCATATGGGAATGACTGGATTCCAGGGAGAAGAGGTCAGCATCTCCCTCTGCACTTCTCCTCCTCAGAAAGCTGCATAGAACAATGAGGTTGCCCCTCAGCCTCCTTTTCTCCAAACTAGACAAGCCTAGAGGCCTCAGCCACTCCTCACAGAACATTCCTTCCAGCCCTTTCACCAGCTTTGTTACCCTCCTCTTGATGCATTCAGAGACCTGAACATCCTTCTTAAATTGTGGGCCCAGCACAGCACGCAGCACTCCAGGTGAGGCCACCCCAGCCCTGAGCACAGCAGGACAGTCACCTGTTTTGACCGGCTGGTTGTGCTGTGTTTGATGCACCCCAGGATGGGGTTTGCCCTTGGTGCTGCCACGGCCACTGCTGACTCTTAATGAGCTGTTCTTGGCCAGCACCCCCAGACCCTTCCTGCAGGGTTGCTCTCCAGCTGCTCCTCTCCCCATTTATTCTTGTGCTTGGTGTTCCTCTGTCCATTCCAGATACAGAATTTGGCATTTGGTCTGGTTAAATGTCATGCCACTGGTGTGATTGGTTGGTGCCTTACTTTGTTTTGATGCGAAGATGCATTGATGCATTGCTTTGATATGATGTGAGGCATCCCAGTAATGTAAAGGCAGATGTTTAGGTGGAATATTTGTGGCTGGCTGTGTTACATAGTCTGCATTGTATGTTCAAACCAGCAAGCTTTACCAGTAGCACATAACATGCCTAGAGAAGCCAGTGAGAACAAAGTGTTACACCTCTGCAAACAATGCCTGCCAAGTCTGGAGCCAAGTGAGCACATAATGATGTGGCCCAATATGGCACAAAATAAACATGCCATCTGACATTAAATGTATGGTTCCACAGTGAGCTCCAGGCTTGCAGTACACACAGGTCTAAATCACTGCAGAAACTATTAAGCAGACCTCCATCCAGACTATGACTGACACTGTTCAGCTGAGAGTTGTGACTGTGTTATGAGAGAGGCGGTTCTTTCTCTTTGGTTGGCAAATTTTTCATGGGAGTGCTGTTACAGAGTAAATACCTAGATGTAATTTTGAAAGGATCTAAAATGACAAATTAAAAAGTGGAAAGAAGTCTGATGACTTGGCATTAATTTCTATAAGCATTTGAATGAACAGATCATAGTGTGAGATTAGAAAACTTCCCAGGAAATATCATTCACAGTTTTCTCTGTTGTGTGTAGCACATTTAAACCTTTATTTACCAGTAAAGACAATGTTAAATTAAATTGAAAGTGTTGTCTTTCCTCTTGAGAGAACAAAGTTAAACACAATTTTACTAATCTATTAAAGACAAGAATGAACATTTTACACATTAAAGGTGATTGTTTTGCATTACAGGAAAGGTCAGGCTTAGCGTCCAAAAGCATCAGCTGCCTGTCTTGTTCACTAATATAAAATATCCTTATTAACTATAAAAATTTAGGATCAAATTCTCAGAATCACAAACCTCATCTGGATTTCATAAGAGTGCTTGCGCCCCATACATACTTTAAGCAAGATCATACTGGATTGATAAGGAAAGCAAGAGAAACACTTTGAAGCCATCTGAACAGAAATAGGTTTTGGAAAGCGATGCCACAAAATATCACTGTCTTGCTTTAACATATTTTTTTTCAGTCTATAACACATCATAAGGGGACTAGTATTTAGAGAAGAAAGTCTTTTCTTTTTGCTGAAAGTGTGCCTTCACATGGCCGTATCAGACTGACCACTTTTTAGCTGGATCTCTTGAGCTGCCTGAAAATCAAGACGTAAAAGTACACAGCAGTATAATTTGTTGTTTGGAAACTTACGGATAAAGATATTTTCCCTATGGATATTGTCCTTTCTGGAATATTATTGCTCATGGGGCTTCAAGCTGCCACCAAGAACCACCCAATTCATACTTTCCTGATGTCTGCAGCCCTATCCTGATGCCCTGGATTCTGACAAGGATTTCAGGCAGATTCAGGCCTCTTGGCAGGTTTGGCTTGCTGTGTGGGGTCTCCACATATGATAGCACTGCTTCTGCCTGTGCCTTGAAACTTTTGATGTGCTATGGAAGACAGAGAACTGCCCAGACTATGAAGTATTGCATAGGGGTTATATTGCTTTATAGGGTAGATCAGTGTGTGATGTGAACCCTGTGGTCCAAATCATCAAAATTTGAAAGCAAAATAATTGAAGCAGGAGAGGAAAAGGGTACTATAAGAGCCAGTTACTCCCCAGATTTCCTCTTCTAGTGGTATTCTCAAGGTTGGAAAGTGGCCTCTCCAGTACAGGGGATGCTATAGCAGTAGACAGTATTTGGTGAGTCCCACCTTCTTCTGCAGGGAAGGTTGGCTCTTCCACAAGCAACATCAAATGCCATACTGTAGGTTAATTACACTGCCTTTGCAGTTAGCCCTGTTCTCCTAAGAGATGGGGGTTTCAGTTCTCTGGAATTTTGTGCTTTTCAATTGTAACAAATGCAACAGAGCAGCAGCACATCACTCTGGGTGGAAGCATGACACATGACAGTCCCTGTAGAAGATTTGTCTTTTACTAAATGAAAAATGCCAGAATACCGATTCATAGTTGCTTGCTCTGATTTTGCTTGCTTTTTGATTTTAGAAGATTTTGCTTTGTTAGAATATTTTTTTTTAACACGTTAAGATATTATGTTTATTTTTGATTCACAACAAAGTGTATTTCACTTTAAGGAAAATACGAAGCAACAAAAAAATGTTTCCTGTAGTCCTGCAGCTTTGATGGTCTTCTGGCATGACATTTTATTCACCACTGCATAACCACAGCTAGCATGGAAGTGCCTGAATTCAAATTTATGGAACTGCACAGGTATAAAACTGAATCACTCTAGTGATTAATTAAACCCACTGAATTACAATGAAAGCCAAATCTAGGGCTCTGGAAAGGACTTTTGTTCAGGAATACTGGCAGAAACACATTTAAAGGAAAGATAGGTTTCATCAAAAAAGTGCTTTATTTGAATTGATGGTGTCACACCCACAGAGGATAAAGCACTTTACATTTCAAGTTATCAATGGCAACGCTCATAAATTAAAGACCCAGACTGAAATATACTTCCATCCCTATTGAGTCACGTACTCTGTTCCTTATGAGATGTTACATGACAATGTTCTGAATATTACATTCAGTGTTTCCAAGTAAGGAATAAACACAGACAAGTTGTTTATCTTTACTATAAGTTTTGGACAGCTTTTTGTTGGTGGGTTTGTCTTTTTTTTTCTTTGGGTTTTTTTTGCTTTTTTAAGTAGAGCTCTGCAATATTCTTATTTTCTTTCTGCTAACAACAGGAAATAATTACCTTCTAGCATTGCTATTTTATTCACTGAAAACTGACACTTCCTTCTGTTTTAGCATCAGTTCATTGTGAGAATTCTTTGCCATGTTTTAATTAACCTGGCATGACGATCTCAGTACAGTCCCAAATAAAATTAACATCAAACACTCACATGGAATTGTTCTATGAAATAGCTTGGGTGATGAACATATGCCATATGGTAGTCTTTAAAAATAAAACCTGCCAAGTAACATATTTAATGTGACTATCCTGGCATACCTATAAGGTCTGTAAAAATCAAAAATAATTCTGCGCACTGCTCACTTCAAAGGATCACAAAATATTTTATACAAACTATCTATCTTTCTGGAATCAGCTCACCTACCACTTAAAGCAGCCAATTCTGCAGTGAAATGCAGCAGCTATTGCAGTAAAGCACAGCAAATTGGAATAGCAATTTTAGAGCAGGTAATGAAGACAAATGGTGTATCTTGTTTAAACTGCAGGGGCAGAAGGTAATTACCCAAATTTGGAGCCAGCTGAGATACCAGACCTAACACCTCTCTTGCAGAAAAGTGTCAGTCATGATTTTACAGCTCGGTAACATTAAACAGCACATGAGCAAGGCCTGGTATTTAACACTGATCAGGTAAACAAGTTGAATTCTGGGGGAGAAGAGTTCCTGCTCACATTTATGTGTGCAATAAAATCAGTCATGTCTTTGCTGTGCCGCATTGCTGGTTAGATGAGAATTTAGAATTGATTTTATGGGTATAATCTAAAATCCACTGAAATCAGTAGAAAAACATTGGTTGGCTTTGGATCAGGTCTTCTTTCAGCTACAGTTTTTTAGAGGGGAATTGTACTTCGGTTTATTACCTTATCACACTGTGTTTTATATCAAAATATGGCAATGGTAGATTTGCAAGAGTAAAATAACCAATCAGGGCAGGAGTTTTTTCTTTAATGATAGTCATCATGCTTTCCCAGCATCTTGCTGCACCAGCTGTTTGGCTGGACTATTCCAAGTGCTTTTGTAGCTGCTTCTGACTAATGTACACAGCTCTCTGCAATTCATGCACTGTTAGGCTCACAAGATCCAACTTTCAATGGTTTACACCCTTTCAAACCTCAGTAAAGACAGAGAGAAATGGTTCATCCTATGTAGGGTTCAAATTACCCTTTGGAGTTGCTACTTTGTAATGACAAAGGAAGGAGCCACTGTCCTAAACCACCGCCCACTGTCCTAAATCCCCTGTTCAGTTAATTGCCCCATGTTCCATAGAGGAACTGTGTTCCACAGTCCTCAGATCTCTCAGCAGGATATTGATTGGTCTGAGGTTGGACTCTGATCTTGAAGGTTTTTTCTGATCTAAATGATTCATTCATTCTGTGAAAAGAGTTCATTCCCTTCACATTACTTTACAGTGTAAGAAACTTGTATTATCTAACCAGTTTTGCTTGTTTTTCTTGCTTTGTCAAACACTGTGGTAGCTTTACAACTACTTTTTACATTTTATCAACATTTCACACATTTCTTCTATTCTGATTAAAACATGAGCACAATGACCTCCTTCCTTTCTGAAAATATTCTCTCCTTGTTAGCTTTTCTTTAAATATGCTTACCTCCAGGAAAAAAAAAAAAAAAGAGCTCAGTCATTACAAATCTAGCTTTTGTAGCCTGGTGTAGTTCACTTTTTTAACAAATCTTTTTGATTGGTGCAGCCAGTTTCCTGACTGGTTTTGAATAACAAAAGCAGGAGCAAAATTTGGTGGCAATTTATGATTATTTTCCATATTAACTCACCTCTGGATATAACTGAAGAAAGAAAAGGTGGTAAAAAATCATCTCAATAAATTGCTGTAACAGTTACAATTGTGCTCCTAAAGGAGAATACCTGACCAGTTAGAGAAGAAGAAACTGCTTGTGCTCCCTGAGGTTAGCCTCATTAAAGTTGCTTTCCTGATTATTCAGGATTTCTGTAAGTACTTTCAACTTAAACATTTGAAGATCCCTGTAGCCGTCAAGAGTCTGAAAGCTTTGCTGATGCTCACCCCCATGGAGAACTTAAATGTTTTCCTTCTTTTCAAATTCAAATGGTATTTCATAGCCAGACAGGATTCACCTTTAGCCATTTCCTTCTTTTATTTTAAAATCCAAGGTACATAGACTGACACATCTTCACAGAATCTCACTAAAGCCAAGGGGCTATGCTGATGTGGCGTTTCACTTGCAAGGAAGTGGATCAGAATTGATCCATTTCTGTCTTTAACTGCTCTCGTTTATATGCCACAGGTAATGCCAGAGCACATATCTTTTGCCTCCCTGTTCTAAATGGCATCTCTTTAAGCTTGGTTACACCAAGATTTCTTGTCTAGTTCTGTCTCTAATACAAACCTAAGTGCAATGCAAAGAAGACCACCCCTCTGAGGGCAGTATCTGGCTTTTGAATTAATTAGGGCAGCTGATATCAGTGGTATTTCATTCCCTAACTATTTTAGCAAAGATTTTAATAATTTAAACACACACACGTTCTCAAAATACAGGGCAAGCAGGATCATCTGGCAGAAGGATAACAGTGACAGTGAATATCACATCATACCGCAAAAAAATAAAGGTTTTGGGTTTTGCTTAGTTCTGTTTTATTTTATTTTAGAATAAATGACTGTACTTTTAACCCTTGCTAATGTCCAGGATGGACAACTGTCAACCTCTAATTTATATTTATGGTTACATTCTAAGAATAACTTTCCAGAAGCTGTCTACACTTTGCCAATTCTAAGCAGTATTAAAAGTTTGGATCTAAACCTCAGTAGTCTGAAAGTGGACAGGTTTGTTTTCTAACAAAGAGGTCTGAAATGAGAACCTGATAGGAGCCAGGATGCTTTACAAAGGGCTCGTCCCTAGTCTGAATCCTAGAACCTCCATAGTCTTTGACATGCAGGATTTTAGCCTCAGCCTCTTTGGATGAATAGGAAAAAATGTTCCTATTAGTCAGCAGCTTATTTTCTTGTACAAATTTGGGAACCTGAATATTTAATGTGTGTAAAAGACTTGAAATGTCCTTTTTTTTGGAATTTAGTGGCAGAAGAAGAAAGGATCAGGTGTAGTGAAGATACTCAGAGATTCTATCTCTCATATTAATGTCATCTAACTGATATATATTCCAGATAGCATGATGTGGGTCATTCTGTTTTGCTTTAAAATTTGCCAAAGCAAGCACATATATTGGGTCCTGTAGGAAGCTAGTCAGCATTGATTCCAGTTGTCCATTGTCCATTTGGTTGAAATTTATAGGTCAGACGTTTAAGATTTAAACCTGCTGCAGCTTTTCAGCTTAATATCTTTACTGTACATTCTTTTCTCAGCAAATGTAAATATTTCACCCAGCGTAGGTGAATATATAAATGTAAATATTCCACCCAATTGTATTTTTGTAGTAGATAAAAGAAGGGGGGAAAAGCCCAGATATATGGTGGCAAAGAACTGAGAGTGTGGCTAAGCAGGCTTGCTAAAAACTGAAAAAAACAGCCTGAAGTACAAATACAGCCTGTATCTGGGCAGGAAAGGGAAACACATAGTCATAAAAGAAACAAAATGAAAGTTCTTTCAGTCTTTTTCTTTACCTAACTATATCTAATCATGCTTTGGTTTGTTTTACAGAGTGACAAATCAATTCCGTGTTATTTCAAGCACTGGCTTTTGGCCATTTTTATATTTATTTCATGAGAACCTGTGACTAGAAATATAGTTATCCAGTTGGGGCTTATTTTTAAATAGCTTTAGAGTGATAATGAATATGCTAACATATTCTAAGATTCCCTAGTTTTGATTTTCAGCCTTAGCATAAGTATAACCAGAAAAAAAAACCCATCTAGAGCTGCTTACACATCATTGTAACTGAGGTAATTCTAACAGAAATGTTATCTGACATAATAAAAATTAAAACCTTGGTCAAGATGGTTGATGATTAAGAGATCAGCATATACTGATCTAAATGAGGACTGCCATAGGCCAGCCTCATTCGGGGTGAGCTGCTTCTGGTGGCACTGCTCCCACAGGCACCCATTCAGGCAGCTGAGGCAGGAGATTTGGCTAAACACAGCCCTGCTGCAGGAGCACTGGTTTAGCATCTGTGAGATTGCCATGTCAAACGCATCTTCTAAAAAGAATATCCTCTGAAAAGTCCAAAGAATGGCCCAAGAAAACTTCTGACAGAACTTCTGAATTGCACAGGGAGAAACATACCTTCTTAGCGATGCCTCAAAGGAAGTTTATACGTAGGTTTTCTGCATGTTTGCCAAAAGGATCTTTTAAACGTGCTCAAAAAGAGCCCAGGGACCTTGACCCCCAGGTGAACTTAATGTACTCTTACCTCACAACACCTAGCCACCACAGCTGCAACTGGAGCATGGGTTTTGGGGGAGTTTTCCAGAGTGGCTTCTGGTGAGAATGGCACTGGAGCCTGAAGCACCAGTCTCTTTTTCCAGGTCTGCTTCTGGGGAAGGAAGAAAGGAGCACTGGAAAATGAAGTTAACAGTGGCCTGCTCCTCTGTGAGGGTCTTGTGAGCTTTCATACAAAATCAGTCCAACATAAGCTGTCATCTTAGGAGGACTGTGCCAATCTGGTTATGGTCTGATTTTTATACAAGAGAACTGTGTTCATGCATTGCAAATAACTCTGAAACTATGCAAACATCAACAAGCAGTTTATTTGTCTTTGGGGATTTTTAACACATAGGTGTTTTTTAAATGGCTGTAATTTTTATGACTTATAATATCAAATATTTTAATTGGTTGATGAATATTTTTTGCATGTTTGCTTTTTTACATATCCAATAGACATCTATAGAAGGAAGATGGTTCAAATAAACCTCTCTTCACTTCCACGAATTTTCTGAAAATTATATATCAGTTTACAAGAGACTAATGGTCTCCAGTTCTCTCAGAAGAAGGCCAAATTGAAGGTTCAGCTGCATAAATACATAATATGTATATTAATTACAGTAATATAAAAATAATGCATTATTGCACATTACATATTACAGTTGTTATACATAAAATATATTAAAATAAACATAAATGTTTTATCTGTTATATTATGAAATACATAATCTAAATTTGAACATTAATTATATGATTAATATTAATCTATAGTATTAGTATGAAATAAAAAATATGCATATATTCTCTGTACAAAGCAGGCAAGTATAAATCTATTTACTGGTTAGAAAATCAGAGTGTTTCTTCATAAAAATATTTTTGAGTTAAGAAAAATTCAGACAAGGAGATAGGCCCTCAGGGAACAGAGATGAAACACAGTCAAAATACGACTCCAGTGATAAACAGCAGCAGCTGATCGGAATTGAAATATTTTCGTTTTCTAAGTAAACATTTTATCTGGAGATTTTTTTTTTTCCCAGGTCATTACCAACACACACTCTTTTCTGTGACAAATAGGAAACTGTTGCATGAGGCTTAACAGCATTTCAGACTTCCCGTTGAAAATCAGGTCAAATGATAAATTGCGTAGTGTTCTTAATGGACCGTAACATATGGGGTGGTGCAGGCTTGCTGGAAGGGAATGACTCCGCGTTTTTGGTCTTCCAGTTTGTAATTAGCTGTGGAAAACACAGAGAACAGAAAGGAGGAGAAGTTACCATGCTGGACTGGGTATCTGTAAAGCATCCTGAGGAATATCTGTTGTGTTATGAAAAGGCTCTTACCTGAAGTGTTTCTCCATGTGGGTCTATTGGATGAGTAATTGTTGTCAAAAGCCCCACGTCCACCCTAAGTAAGTGAGAAAGATAATTGAGTGCTAAATACCTCTTCTTTAAACTACCAGAGATGAAACATCATCAACAACAAGAAAATAAGAGTCTTCTATCCCAATCAAACACACGTGTAAGTTCTATGTTCTTCAAATAAAAAGGATGTGGAAACATATGGGGTTATTCCTCATCTGTTTGGATAAAAAACCACATGCCTTTGTATGTCAGAACATCACAGAGTAAATAAGAATTCACTGGTGTCACACAGACCCTGTAAATGCATTGTCACCTTTGAAAAATTAAGACAAAACAGACACAAATCATTGCAAAGCTGAAATTGCCATGTAGCATAATGTTTCATTTATAAGCAAACAAAACATTAAATTTGCAACAGTGACATATATATGCTTTAATTTAGAAAATGTTTTTGTAAAATCTTTTAATAAATTTCCAGTCAATTAAATATTGAAACCATATGGAGATTGGTGATTTATTTATATACCTTTTTTTGTGCAGCAGAATGGAAAAGAAAAAAAAAAGCTGAAAAACTAAACAACTGCCAAAGTATTTATTTAAACATCCATCTGCAGGAGGGCAGGGTCTTTCATGTTTCTATTAAAAGTTCGTTTGTTTTTTAAATTTTCATGTGTGTGCCAAGCTGGTTGTGGCTAAATGAACTGTAAGAAAGCTGTAACTAAAATGATAATGCAGTGCTTTCACTCAATCTGAATGGAAATTAAATGTTCCGTTGACACACATCTGAATGAAGAAGAAATTGTGTTGGAACTTTATTGCACACCTAATAAATCAACTACTGAAGAATGTAATATATTTATATTGGTGAGATAGGCTCAGGACAGTCCTTGGCAAGCAGTAACAGTTCTACACCAGTAACCCTCAGGACAAGAGGTTATAGGTATGTGGCACCAGGACAGACTACAAGGAAGCATTGGTGATCCCACGTGCTGCTGTGTCTATGATCAAGGTAGTGCCCTTTCTGATAGGTTTTTGCTTTCCATGATTGCTGTCTGCACACAAGCCCTTTTAGAGTCCTTCAATGGACCTCCAGCTTTCCCAAGAAGGTGATGTTCCTTGGAAGAGATGCATTATCCATACACATGAAGAATGTGCTACTCATCTATTAATAACTATGGATAACTCCAAGCTGTACATTAAATTGTTTACACAGCAATTCACCACTCAGTGCTTGTTTGGCCAAATGCCCCAAGTTCTTGGTGACACACTGGGCACCGTGAGGATTTACTGGGTATATGGAGGGTACTGATGAAAGTTTTGATACAGCTGCAGAAGGTGCAAAAAAAAATTCAAAGTGGTGCTGGATGACTATCTGAACAGTGAGACCTATCAGAAAGAAGAGAGTTATGTGGTGGTCTTACACCTGAGAAGCTTTTTATACAGTTTCAGTGTCTCCTGGCAGCTCAGTTCTTAGAAAATATTTTCCCATCTCTTTTAATACCTTTTGCATATGGAATGCATTACTGGGCCCCAAGTGTAATCTTTAAATCTGCCAGTTCATAATCTTGATAATTCAGAATAACAGCTTATCACAAGTTATGAAAGAATTAAGCCTAAAAATTCTGCTGCTATTACACCAGCTTGTCACTGTAAATGGAATGATGGATTTCAGTGCACTTCCTTGATAGAAACTTAAATACATAAAAATTGGTATCAATTATCTCTGTTTGACACCACCATATTAATCTTCCTACTGACTACTGAAATAGGCCATCCTAGACAAGTTATACCTTTGTACTCCTTTCAAGTCAGTGTATTGTGCAAGAGCTTTCATTAACATTATCATGCCCCTTGAGCCCACTTCTCAATAACTCAATACCACCCAATTACTGACATAAAAGTCTGTCACTTTATTTACAACTCAGGAGAGTCTGGAAAGGCAGCGTTAGATGTGCATAATGGGAACAATCTCAGGTCTAAATTGGTAGGAATGTTGAACTGACCTTGTGGACATACAATTCTCTCAAACTATTCATATACCTGTATTTCACCATTGAAGAGTCTAATTACTGATATTTTTTTTTGCTTTTTGAGACATAAAAATTTCCTGCTCACTGGGTATGAAAAGTAACACTTATCGTTCACAGGCCTAACAATGTTCTTTTTAAAGGTTTCTCTGCCCTTCCATTAATTTGAGGAGATCTGCCCCATTTCCTTTGAAATGTCAAAGAAAAATTAAATGAAAAGCCTTACAAGCTCCCATTTACAAGACATCCACTTACTCCACAATTTGGCTATGACATGTACTTGCTTGATATGTAAAGTAAGTCTCTCAGGGAGCACAAGCAGCTGAATGAATTGCATTTTTATCTGTTTCAGACCAATAGGTAAAATTTGGATTGAATAAGCCAATTCTGCATTACAACCATGGATTTGCCTGTAAAGAAAAAAAAAAAACATTAAGGAAAGTTGTATCTCTGGATGGTTCATAGGGAACAAGATATAACAGTGATAAATGGGAGAATATGTCAAAAACAGAACTTCTGAATGAATATAGAAATTTGGTAGAGTACTCATTTAAAGGTAGAAATTATTTCAGCAATACTCACCATACTGACAGATTTGAGTTGGAAAAAACTCTGTATAGAAAGACCATATTTCAGATTTTGACCTAAAAGGCCTTTATTTATCCAAAAGAACTGTTATCTCCATAATCACTTGCTCCATTTCTTTCTTATCACCAGTCAGAACTATTAAACTTTCTTTGCCTTTTTCCATATCCTGTCACCTCTAATACTAACTGTAATTTGCGGAGCAAAATAACTGGTACTTTGCATGATATAATGAGTCAACAGGTTGTAGGTTTTGGGTTGTCACTGTGTTAGTTTTCTTCTTCCCATTCCAGGATCATGCCTCTCATTACATTCAAAGACACAAAAATTATAGAAACTCCACCATCCCAGTTGAGCTCTGGGCGTGAGTAGTTTCTCTTTACTTTCCAGCAGATCTAACAGTGTCTCATTTTATTTTGAGTCTTAATGTGTAATAATCCACTTTGTCATCAGATTTCTTGAACACTTGGATGAACATGCTTTGATATGCTCATGCTCTGGTATCCAGCAAGATATTTATTATGCATTCCAAATAGGATTTCCTAATGTTTTTCTCCTTTTTGTGGTAATTCATGTGTAAGCCTTGGTACATTATCAGTTGAGGTGGTCTTTACTCAAGTCACAACTTAAGAAACATTTTTTTTCTCTGCTGTTTTGCTCACCATAGGGAACTGTACCCTCTAGTCTGGCCATTGCAATCAGATTCCTCCTGCTCATCACTTTCACATTCCTAACTCATTAAATCTTCAGGTTTGATCCAAACCTCAGTAAAGTCTAAGTTTAAATGAACTTAGGCTTATGTAAATATCTCTCATTCTTCTTCCTTTTGAAGTAGGGAAAGGAAGAAAATTGGTCTTAACTACTGATAGAGTAATTAATTTGCAATTCAAAATATACAGGGGGTGTGGCCTATATACTGTATTCCCTTTTCAGCTGCCTCCTTTTTTATTTTTTCTCAACTGGTTTTGTGTTCTTTATGCTTCATCAGCTTTACAGTTAAATTGCTAATAACATGCACCTTCCCTTTAAGTAGTGTACTGGACCATTCAGGCATTTGCCAATAAAAAACCAATAAATCAAAAGGAATCACCCTAGGTAAAAAAAAAGGCAGCTAGAATAAAACCACCATGCAAGCAGGTTGTCTGATGGCTGAAATAAAGACTGAAGACTCCAAGCATCTCCACATGTCTTTATAAGGAAAGGCAGCTGTAGTGCCCCGTGATTAGCTGTAAGGTACTGATCTCTGTTCAGAAGGGGCTCTGGGATTTGCAGAATCACAGAACATGTTGAGTTGGGAGGGACCCACAAGGATCAGAAAGTCCAACTCCTGGGCTGCCAGGGCACTGCTGACTTATATTCAGCTTTCTGCTGACCAGGACCCCCCCCCATCCCTTACCATGGCACTGCTTTCCAGCATCTTATTCCCCAATCTGTCCATATATCCAGGGCTGCCCCATCCCAGGTGCAGAATCCGGCACTTTTCCCTGTTAGACTTCATATGGTTGAAACACCCCAGCACCTGCAAAAACACTTTTCCCAAACGGTCCTTTTTACTAATTCCCTGAGCAGCCTGAAATCAGTTCTCCTCATCTCGAGAGATGAGGTTTTGCTGGCACTTTTCCTCCTGTCAACAGATTTTAAACTCGATCACTTCATGGTCATTGTGGCCAAGACAGGCGCCAATCTCCACTCACAAGGTCCTCTCTGTTGACAAGCAGTAGATCAAGGAGGGCGTCTTTCTGAGTTGTGTACCTTAGGACCTGTCCCATAAAGTTGTCATCCAGGTTTTTAGGAATCTTCTGGCCTGGATTGCAACACCTCTGTGATATTTCCAGTTATTTCTATGAAGTTGAATTCACCCGGGACAAGGGCGATTGGCTTGGAAACGTCCCTTAGTTCCTCAAAGAATAATTCATTGGCATCATCGTCCTGGCTGGGAGGTCTGTAGTAGACTCCCATGATGATATTTGCATTATTTGTTTGCCCCTTGATCCTTACCCAAAGGGTCTCAACTGTGCCATTGCCAGCTGTGGGCTCCATATGTTCTAACTCTTCTGTTACACACAGTGACACCCCTCTGCCTCTTCTGCCCTGCCTGTCCCTCCTGAAGAGCCTGTAAGCATCCAACAGGGTACTCCAGTCATAAGACTCATCCCACCAGGTTTCACTTAAGCCATTGATGTCACATCTCTGGGACTGGAACAAAGCTTTGAGCTTGCTGTGTTTGTTCCTCATGCTGGGAGCACTAATGAAGAAATATTTCAGGCATGGTATATTGTAGTCAACACCTCTGAAGCAGACTGAGGGATGCAGTTAGGGTTCATTTCCTCCAGTTTATCACACCATCCCATCGGTCATCACTGGTGAGCCTAGGTTTGTCCTTCCCCGCTTCCAAGCCAGTTTAAAGCTCTGTAAACAACTCCTGCTATCGCCTGTGCTAGAATTCTTTGGCTGCTCTGAGTTAGTGCATCTTGTCATGTGCCAGTAGACCCTGTCAGCTGTCAGGTATTGAGTAGATCTTCCCATGGCTGAAAAATCAGTTTTTTCTGCTGGCACCAATTTCAGAGCCATGCATTGACCTGATAGATCTGCCTGTTCCTGTCAATATAATTTGTTGTTATCAAAATAATCAAGGAAATCACTACTTGTGTTCCTGATCCTTCTACAAATTGTCCCAGGCCCTGTAGTAATTTTTGATTGCCCACGGACTTCTCTTTGTATTTGGATTGCACCATCCCTTCTTTTCTCAATGCACCAGGCAGTTCTCAATGCACAGGCCAGTCAGACCCTGGAGCCCTCCCAAAGCTTCTCTTCATACAAGTCAACAGAATTTCACTTATCCCCTCCCCCAAGGCAGGGACTGAAGGCTTCTTTCCTGTCACAGAACAGAGAAAGACTGAGAAAAAAATCTGAAGAGAAGTGATGAGGCTAGGCCAAGAATTCCTCTTTCTCATGGATAAGGTCCATGGCTGAGGCTGCAAGGGGCTCTCTCCACCCTTTAGGACTAACCACCACATATCCCAAGCTCCTGTTTAGCAGTAAAGCTAGCTGCGCTCTTGGGTAGAGGGGAGGGTAGACAGCCTTCACATCCTGCCTCCTCAGTACAGGGAAGAGCCAAAACTGCCTTGCAGTGGCCCACAGCACACGTGGGAATGCAGACAGCTTGATCACTTTCTGCATCTATAACCTTATTCCACAGAACAGGCAAGAATATGCATTTCCTAGATTTTATATCAAAGCCATGGTCTAACCTAGAGGATCTGTTGGGCTCAGTGTGCTGGTGCACAGGGAAGATGTGAAGTCTTATGATGCTGGTCAGATAAATGATCTAAGGGTCCTTTTGGCCTCAGCCTTTATGAGTCTATTCTATCACACTCTTCACAATAATAGATCTAAAATATGTGAGTGCCCTACCACTGATAGATGTACTGAATGTTTTTATAACCTTGCACAAAGCATTTTGACTGCAGACAATTTGTGATTTTATTCCGTTAGTTCTGTTTCCATCAAATCAACTTTGGTTTGACAAAATAGCCCTATTTATGTTGAAGGTCACCCCTTCCTAAGCAGTGATTAGTTGAATTTTTCTACAGTTAATCCTTCAAAGACCTTTATTTACTATTTTCTTGACTTTGCATCTTCAACACTATTTATTAGTGTGGTAATTTAAAAACACAGAACCAAATCCTGCAGTCCTTAATGCAGAAAAGCTCTCTTAAAAGTTTGAGCTCTTTTAGAAGCCTGGATTTTGGTACTTAGATTACTTCTTTTTCAGCAACCATTAAATCTGTAAATGTTTTCTTATCAAACAGTAACCTGCATAGAAAAGGAAAACCATCCTGCTCTAGCTACTTTTAGTTCACACCTAAAAAGGTTAATTGTAAAAAAAATGTTATTAACTTTACAGTTGACTGCTCTTGCATAGCAAACATAGTTGAATTGGCTTTTATCTTTCCAGTTCATTACAGCATGATCAGCATATCTGTCAGTGCAGTAGGTTTTAATACTGGATAAACAAAGTACAGAGGGGTTAATCTCAGTATTTATGTAATACCTAATAATACATTCAGTGAAGAATCCTCAGAGAAAGAAAGCTCTTTCTCATTTACTTAATAAAAGGTTGCATGAAAATATGCCCTTACTGTTTTGCTCAGGTATTGACTTTGCAGATAATGCATGATAACAAGAATATGGTCTGTATTTATATGTGGTTTGAAAGTGATTCCAATTTATTTTTAATGATTTAAGGATTAAAATATCTCCTCTGCCCATGCTGAATCTTGTGACTAAGTGCAAAGATTTTGCTTCCCTGGCTAGGCCATCAACATCAAGGGTTACATTCCTGGGGCAAAGGCAGCCAACCACTTACATGGAACAGACAGTGGGAAAGGATTCCTGCAGGCACAGATATCAGGCAGGGATAACTCAGGAACTGTGCATCATGGCTAAAGCTGTCCCCATTCCCTGTGCCCCTGCAACAAGAACTGCCACAGATGGAAGTGCAACTTAATGAACCTCAATTTAGTCCTGGCCTCTTCTGGGACAGAATGCCTAAATGAGTCTCTTTATGTTAGGCCTGAGATACTGCCACAAGTCATCCCATAGATGTGTGACATAACTGATTGCTTTCATTTAAAAATATATATAACTCCACTTATCCCCTTCCAGATCATTTCGATACTCAAATTACCAAGCCTTTAGTGCCAGAAATTCAGCGAAAGGAGCACAAACTCTATGTTGTAATAAACTTTAGTATTTAAAATAGCTGAATAAAATGAACTTCATCTCAGAAGTGTTTCTTGTACTTTAATATGCAAATTTTAATTATTTCATTCTGAATTAGCAGAACTTGTTAAAAATGTTTGTTATTTAGAACAGAGTGGGGTGTCCGGACACACTCAAGCACATTCCGCTTGGTACTATAGTCCTTTGCTATATGATTATACATTATATATAGTTCTTTCCTGGATGAACTGAAGATGCTTTACAACTATTAGTCCCTTACAGATGTTTGAACAGAGAAGTGAATGCTTTCCAATTCAGAACAGCAGATTTCCCCTAGCCAACAAAAGTGAAAAATCACCTCATCAAATAAGAAAACCTCCAGCCTCACTGTATCTTCCTTGTATAAAACTGTTCTTCTCAAGCACTTCTGGCAAAAGAAAAATGTGGGTTATACAGTGCTCCTCTAGCAGCGCCTCAGTTTTCCTGTCTGTAAGTGTAAGCATCCTGAATGTTCCAAACCACCACAGTTGTGTAAAACAATTGCTATCAATGACTGTATGAAAACAAGGAATTGTTTGAGGGTTTTGTATGTTCTGTTGCTTGTTTTTTTCAGCAGGTACAAATCTAATGATTAGACCCCTGGTGTTATTAATGTCCTTAATGAGTAAGGAGGTGTAGGGTGGTGGGTGACATGCAGGGTGAACCTCCCTGTGGTACCATTGAGACACAGTCCAAGACTTCAACCACCTGCTTCAACCCAACCCCAAGCAGGGGCAGACAGACTTCAGCTGCTCAGAACCTTGTCCATTCAAGTCCTCAGTATCTCTAAGGATCTCTTCCTAAAGAGAGCCAACCTAAGACCAATTACACCACTAAAAGTCTGTTTCTTGGACTCTGTGTTTCTATTTCTCACAGACATGCACTGCATTTCCCCTGCAAAAGTGACAGCTGGAGCCTGAGGATTGCTGGAGCAGGGTGAAATGGGCAAGAGAGGTGACTGGTATAAATGCTTGTTAAGAGAGCTTGCCCCTGGTGTGAAGCTGTGTCTGCAGAGAGTGTTATATGACAGGGCAGAGCTGCTCAGGAATAGCCTCCACATCCTCCTCTCTGAGCTCACCACCTTATGTCTCTGAGCTGTGTCAGTTTGTCCATTAGCATGGAGCTCATTTCCCTTGACGCTGTTGCCCCAGTGCCCTGGTATCCTATCCAGAAATGAGAGACAGTTATGCACCCATGCACCCACTGAGTGCAGTCTTGGGTGCCACAAAGTAAGAACAGAAAGCTCTTAGAGACGATATGAAGAAGGACCACAAAAATGATGAAGACATGTAAGGAGCAGATGAGATTTGGCTTGTTCAGCCTAAAGAAGATGAGATTGAAGGAACACCTCATCACAATCTACAGCTTCCTCATGAGGTGAAGTGGAGAAGCTGAAGCCAGCTTGTCTCTTTTGACCAATGACAGGACTCAAAAGAATGGCATTAAAGCTTTTCAGAGGAGGTTTAGGTTGGATATTACGAAAAGGTTCTTCACCCAGGCTGTGGCTGAGCACTGGAACTGTATCCCTAGGGAAATGGTCAAAGCACCAAGCCTGGGAGAATTCAAGAAGCATTTGGACAATGCTCTCAGGCACATGGAGTGACTCTTGGGGGTGGTCCTGTGCAGGGCCAGGAGTTCTTGTGGGTTCCTTCCAACTCAACATATTCTATGATTCTATGATTATCTGCTGAAATGTATTTGCACAAATACACATCCACATATATATCACTGCTTCCCTCTGGTTTTTTTCACAGCCATTCCCTGCTACTGAGGTGCAAGACTGTGCAGAATAGATTTCATTTGTGCATGTTGTGTCTGCCTCTTTCTGTCATCAGATTCTTTCCACTCCACAGCTCCCAAATGACTATTTCTAAGTCTGTGATTTCATTTAATAACTTTGAATGTACGTAGAGATGTTTTAAATTAAACAAGCTTTAAACTATGCAATTTATGAAAATGCATCCTTCTTAAGATCACTTTTTGATTTTGAGTGGTCAAGAACAACATATGTTTGGTATTTCAGGGGGATTTTTGGTTTTTTTTTTTTTTTTTTTTTTAAGGGTTTTTTTTTTTTTTTAATTCTTTGGGGGTTTGATTTTTGCATTTTTGTCCAGATTATTAGCTGAGTTTTCCATATTGCTTTCATTGGCCAACTGCACCTGACAGCTTCAGGAGAGACAAAAGTAATTTGGATCCATTTTCCCCAAGTTTTTCCATGCCTTACTATCTGTAGCTTTAAATCTACCACCTTTTTAATGGTCTGGTCCTCTGAGGCCTCAGAGAGAAATTTGGGTCATTCACTAAAGACATCTGTTGTCAAATTTCTTATTGAAAATGCATGTGGGGCTCAGCAGAACATTATGCTTCAGAGATAGTTATGTCATGCTCCACTGGTGGTGGGAGAGATGCAAGGAAGCAGGCAATGAAGCTATCAAAATGGCAATCCTTCTCTGTCTTTCAGCCTCCTTAGGAAAGTCTGAGTAAAACTGGGTTTATTCTAAATGCAGCCAGTCCCTGCTAAACTGTGCAGGTGCTAATAGAACATAACTGGGAGCATAGGTGGGAGTTAAACCCCACAGGCTGCATCAGCAAAGGAGGTAGTGCTGAGGGATCTCTGAGCTTGTGGGTGCTGCACACCGGCTGAACATGCCATTTATTGGCAATCTGAAAAGAGCTTAGATGAATACAAAGCCTTTGTGTCTCTTTATCAGTTCTGCGCCTCAGACTTGGTGCTAATGTAAAAATGTAAATCCACAGCAATTAACAGCTGTTTCTACATTAGTAGAGCTCCCAAGGTCCTGCTATCTCCATTTGTCTTTAAACATTTTATTAGAAATTTGACACCCGTGATGTTCTAATTAAAGTGCATTTCCTAGAATGAAGTACTTCTATACATAGCACTGTGGATTTATTCTTTCAAGACTGCCTCCAATTTCAAGTTTGCTTACAGCAAGTGTTACAAATAGTGCTATTTTCATAGAGAGAATCATAATCGACATGGTTCTTAGGCTTCATTTCTGAAGCTTGTTGATTGTTGATTTCTCTTAAGATGTGGTAATTCTCAGTGGACCTCATTTAGATATCAGTGCTGTGTGTCCAGATTTGTTTCTGACTTTGCCTAGAGAAGTTATGGTCACATATGTGGACAGACACTGAAACCCATGCTGGGGATGAAAAGATAATTTGTCATAAAATGAAACTAGAAAGCATCTTGCATCATGGATATCAACAGAGAAAACCCCTTTATTTAAGAGAGTTATGCATTGTTGTATGGAAGGAACAACACAGTGATTGGAATGAAGTAAAAAGGAACATCTTGCTTTTGAAAATGTCTTGCAGGCTAAAGAAAATATTTTTTTATGTTCTAACTTTCTGAATCTGAACTACATTAGAAGAGAATGAGAGGCATTCTTGACTGGATTTGTAATTAAAACAATTTAAGAGCGGAGCTGTTATTCATATAACTGTGGGATGCAAACTTTTTATCAGAAAAGCATTGTCTACACATTTCAGTGAATTTGAGGGTGTGTTCTGTGTGAGAAAGGATTTCTTCCTGAGCTTGTTAAATGTAAATAATTTAAGATGGCAAAAATGTATCCCATTTTATTAACCATTTAAGTAATAGCAACAGCCGTTGAGATCCATAGCTCATGGCTCCTAATCCAGAAGCAAAGATATTCAGTTATTCCGTAAACAAACTGGAAAGAAATTATAATAATGGTTTATAACTCCTATTAGATTCAGCTATAATTCATCTCAAAGCTCCTCTGTAATGAGGCTGGCTGTGTGTTTTTTGAGGTAAGATGTTTTACAACAAAGAGCCTCAGTAGACCACCAGACACTTACACATGCTGCACTGAGCTCTAAACAGATGCCAAATACTGCAAAATACCACTGTGGTATAATGCCTCAAATTGGTTTTGGCTCAAACACAATTTTGTTTTTTTGGTTGTATCTTCATCACTATGAATGTCTGAGATACTGACAAAATCATTATGTTCATTGTGTTGAGGACTTTGTGCTGCTCCATGTTTTCATAACAACTGTGTTTCCCCAGCATTTTAACAGTCAAACCGTGAAGTCAGGCTAGGAATTAAGCATACAGATAAAATACACACTCTGTTGTGTATTTTACTTCCCCACTGGGATGGCCAAATTAAGCATATTGAAACAAGTCTGGTACATACAGATCTGCGTGAATTCCTGTCCATTATAGGTGTTCCTGTGCAGTGAGCTGAGATCTCTTCATGTATGACATCTCTGGTGTATGATGCAGTCTTCCTCAAGGACAAAACACTGCTAAATGTCAGGTCCTTATAATAGGAATTAATTTATGTATTCTGCAAAACTACCAGGAGGTCTTGGATAATTCTTCTGGCTCAGTGCTTTGGTATTGTAATCACTTTAATTATGGGAGTTTCCTTGAACCCAACTTCACCCACAATAGTGGGTTATATACTTCTGGATTTTTTCATGAGTGAAGAGTTGTTTTTCTTTTCAGTTTGCTGGGATTTTGATAACTGTGTGAGTACTACAAGGCATTCAGTCTCCCTTTGCACACGAGCATTAGTTCAGAGAACTGCCTTGAGCAATGGAGCTCTTCTAAGGTTGTTGGAGTAAATACCCTAACTCATATTAATTAAAATATTCTACCATCTTCTGTTTCACTTTAGATACAAATATGAATAGTTTGTAAGAGTTCAAAGTGTGAAGGGTTTGCCTCCTTTTTTTTATTGCCTGTTAAAATCTGAATACTGAATAATAAAATACTGCTGGACAAGGTCTTATTTAACTTAGCCTACCCCAGCAGATGGACTATGTGACTGCTTTAACCATTCTTTTTTTTATTTTGGTGTACTACCTAATTTGAGAGACTCTCTTTGTTTATATCCTCATGGGATCCTTATAGTCTCCTTTTAACAGAAAAGTGAACTTCTGAGCTTTTAAAATGAAGATGCTCTGGGATGTAAAGCACATCTTGTGTGAATTTTGCATAACTTATATGATTTGGAAAAAAAACTGCTAAAGTTTTCTGTAGATAAATCCTAAGCAGATAAAAAATTGCTGTATTATTTCTTTTTGAGCATTTGTTCTTTAGTCACATCCATTTTCTTCATGCGTAGCTGAGCTTCTGCAAATATATTTTCTTTCAGGTTAGCTATTATTACTTAGCACATTGATTTTTTGAAGATGAATGTTGGTTTCAGTACACAGATTTCTGTACTTTGCGTTTTCTCTATCATCTGTAATACTGAATGATAAATGACATTTCATTATATAAGTATTCTATTTTACCACGTTTGTTTATCCAAAGAAGTTGAAATATTGGACATCTGAAATGCTGCTATGAGTGGACAACCTCTAAATATGCTTATTGTGTACTTTACCACCATGATATTAATGATGCATTCTCCCTCAGAAAAACCAAAATGTTCATTTGATTTCTTTTTTTCAGAGCATTAAAACAAAGAATAAGATATTGACTCAACTGCATTCATCACAAGCTTCTGTGTTACCTAAAATGAGTCTGTGATTTCAGTCCGAAGGAGGAAAAGGGAGGTGAGTGGATGGGATGGGACACAGAGGCTTGCCATAAATGCCTGCTGTGACACAGAGCCATGGCCCCTCTGCAGAACAGCAGATTGTGAAGGGCTATATAATCTACAGTACCTCGTGTTGCAGTGGCTGATTAAATATTTGATGTGCTAGGAGAGAAAATAGGCTTCCTTCTTTTCCTAGGGAATGAGCCTGCTGAAGAGCTTCGGTTTGTTGATCGTTACATTCTAGTGCCTTGGAGCTGATGAGCTGCTTTGAGATGCAACAGTGGAAGATAGCAACCTTCTCATTTGGATTACAATTAATTTCCCAATTTTTCTTTAATTCTGCATGATTTTTGTCACCTTTAATCCTACTCTGAAATGTGAAATCATGAAAGTTACGAAGTAGTAGTTTAAAATTCTCCACTTTAAATTTTGTAAGGAGGCAGGGTTTGATTTCCTACAAAATTTAAGTGTTTGTGGTCAAAGTCCTGGACAATATTGTAAGAAGGCAAAGAACAATTATTTGGTGGGGGATAAAGGGTTTCTGTCTGTAACTCTTGTCTGTATTCTATACTTTGCAAAGTCCAAAGATAAGCCTGAATATCTCCTGTTATTAGACATTTTTGGCTATCTGTCTTGTCAATCAGGAAGGTTTAACACACTCAGAATTCATCCTTACACCAGTTATTTTATTATAAATTGTTATCTAAGTACAGAAAACATGAGGCTCCCCACACTGGCATAGACTATTTTAATTTAGAGGGTTACTTTTCATTGTAATGACTGGGGATACAATCAGACAATGCAGAAAGCTCCATATCTTATCTGCATGTTAATTCCTAGACTGTTCTTCTCACAGTTATTTCTTAATTGTGTTGGAAACTAAAACTGGATGAATGACTGGTGTGGGCTTTTTGTTTTGGTTTGGTTTAGTGGAAGGGGGTTTTAAAATTTATTTTACTTTAATATAGTTCTCTAAGAAATATTTTTCACTAGCCTTGATTGCTTTGGAAGTTTGAGCTTTATTCATATAGGAGTTTTTAATATAATTTTTAGATGTTGCTGAAAAATTTTAGGTGCATTACCAATGAAACTAATACCTTTACGTGTCCAGTGTGGAACACATATTAAAGACTGAGGTTTGTTATGATATAAGGCAGCAAACAACAGCAGCTTCCCTTCAAAACACGCTACTGCTGAAAATGCACAAGTGAATAGATTTTGCCTGGCTGAGAAAGGAGTAACAGACTGTTCCAAAGTATTGGGTAGCACCAAAACTAAATTTCTAGTATGTACGCTTACCATTATGCTCTTTTACTCCTTAAGTCAATGCCTTCTAGTAAACTTCATCTGTTAACCAAAAAAAAAAAAAAAAAAAANTTGCTTTATTTCACTTGCTGAAGGCTTTTTGGTAGCAAAGGCTCCTGCTGCAAGTTCCTGCTTCTTGTTCTGAAATTTCAGGATACTTTCTTCTACTGAATCCTTCACAATGAACCAAAATATAAAAAAAAAAAAAAAAAAAAAAAAAAAAAAAAACAAAAAACAGGCACAAGAGAATAATTCATCCCAGATTTCTGTGCTAAAGACTCACAGGCTAAGAATAAGGTGAGACCAGAAACAATGTTATCTTTAGATATTTTGACAAAAAATAAAATTTCTTGGATTTAACACAATGCCCTAGCACTAACCTTTCCACTCAAGTTGCTTGAAGTTTCCCTGGACCAGGATAAAAACCCCTGGCATAATGGTGATCAGTTCTCTTCTGGCATGTGAAAGTCTTCCCAAGGGAAGAAAAGTCTGTCACCAAGATGTGGCCAGCTGGTTGTGTCTGGCCCAGAATGAAAGAGGAAACAGTGTGGCTCTCTGGTGGAGAAGGACAGAAAATGACTAAATGAAATCCCATCTCAGGGTGTCTGACATCAGAAATCTAAATGTGTAGTAGGCAGAATAAAAATCCTGAGTCCCAGACCCAGATAGTAATTTGACTGGAAGATTTCCATTAAAATTTACACTGAAATTAACATTATCTCTTGGCAAATGTTAACCTTTTCATACTACTACATAGTGAAAAATTTTTTGTTTTCATTACAAAATTTTGGACTGTTTTAATATACATTTTTCACTCCCATCCACACAACTCACTAGCAAATATATTTGGCTGGCCATTAAGTGGTGTTAGTAAAATAATGTGCAGAAGGAATATCCTCGTACTCATAATAGGTCATAAACATACCTATTAAAAATAACATTGACAGGTCATCAAGTGCAGTTTAGAAATAATATGTAATTAAATGTGGACATCTTAATATTTTTCCATCCTTTTCCTTTTCTATTCAAGTTTATTTAGTAAGTGATAAATGTAGAGGCACTAACAGCCTGCACAGCCAGTAATAGGGTTGTGTGTCTGCCCAGTCCCTCTTGTGAACATGTCCTACTCATTTCAGCAGCCTGCACACCAGGCTGATGGTAGCTACATATCTCCCTTCATCTACCACAGATAAGGGCATTTGGTTCTTGTTTACATGCAGGATTATAGAGGTAATTTCTGCAAATGATTATATTTTTTATGGTTTTTGACTCTGCAACCTAAATATATTCACCTTTCTTTCTAGAAGAAAGCAAATTAGAATGAATCAGAAAGAACATTCTGGTTTCCTGACATACTGAAAATATTACTGGAAAACCACACTATACATGTATTACAACTCAGAATCAATTTGATCTTTATTAGAACTACTCTAAACTAACCTCAGGAGTCACAGAAAACAGTTCTCCTGGAAAGGAGATTTTTTTGCACAGAGAAACAGACAGCTTTTGTACTATCTGTCAGTAACAATGGCAGCAAAAGCAGTGCTCAAACATGGCAAATGCAGAGTGTTGCTGCACTAAGTGTGATTGTGCAGATATGGTTGCACCAGGACAGCCTTTACAGCCACCATCTCAGTATGGCTGTGATTATACAAGCAAGTTCATAATTGGAACTGAAGTAGGAGTGGGAGAAAATATATTTGATTTGGTCGGTTGTGATCCTCCCAAGTCCTCTTTTCATGAATACTGAAGTGTTTGACCCAGTATCAATACCCAGAACAGGAAAATTTTACAGTCCAATATGTAGAACACTTTTTAATAGTTGATTTGAAAGAGCCGTTTCTAATTTATGGTTCTGATTTAACCTTTTTTACACAGGTTGCCCACTAAGGAAACAGAAGAGAAAGGTTGTACTTGCTCTAAGTGATTCAGTGTAACAATAAATCCACAGAGCAAATCTTCATTGGTCTGTCTTTCCATGGTCTTCAGTCTGAGAATTATTTAAAAGTGACTTGGAGTCTGGATCTCAGACTGGCATGAACTGCTCAGACAAGCCAGAAAATTTCCTAATTGTGAATAGTTAATTTGTTCCATGCTACTACTGCCATCAGATATTGTTTCCCCATTTCCTCCTCTGCTTCAATTTTCTGTGATGAACAGAAGTGGATAAAGTCAAAGCCTGCTTATCTGTATGTGGTGACTACAGTGGGAATTTCTCTGACTTCACGCCTTGAATTTAATCTCTCCACTCATGAATCATAGCTTGATGCTCAGGTACTCCTGGATGACAACCTTAGGCTCCTTTTTGTTCATATTATTACCACAGCAGAATAAAGGCTTACAGTATTTCATTTCTTGTTACTGTTGTTTATTTTTATTATACTGAGCACAGAAGCCCTGACTGCACAAAGGCACCTGTATCCTTTTATATGGCCATATGTGGAAGACAATCTTTGTGTCAAAGAATTTGTGCAATAAAGTAAGATGGAAACAGCAAGTAAAAAAGAAGTAAAAGTGACATACCCAAGGTCAAAATTGTTCCTATAGACCTCACTGTTTCTCTTCTTGAGTCTTATCTAAAGCAGTTATATAAAACCTGGAATAATGTGTGCACCAGATTACAGTTGCTATATTACAATTACTTTGAAAACAGAGGATGTTTCTACCCGTAGAGTAATCCTTCAGAGAGACTAACGAGGATGTGTATGAAACATCTGCTGCTTGCCTTCCATTAGATGAAACACTTCGGAAAATGGGGAAATCCCTCTTAGTCAAAGTAAGATAGGATTATAATAACAATGATCATCTGTGAACTAGAAGCCAAAAGCTAGTGTGGTAGACAAGTCGAATGCCATTTTAAACATCAGCCACTGAAAAGACATAGAAAAACTTGTTACATCAAACAAAGACTCCAATGTTGAAGTAAGCTGTCTGTAATAAAAGATGGATTTGATATAAGGTTGATTCCTCATAAATGTAAATGGAATATGTTATACCCTTCTTATTGGAGACAATTTTGCTGCACCTTCATGCAGAATTTCCCCGAAGCTCACTGAAACTAACTGGACTATAGCGTCAGACAGTGTTAGACATTACCTACTGAAGACTCAGGAAAAAGAAAACTTGACTGCTGAATGAAAGTGCAGCCAAGCAGCTGCCCCCATCCAGCAGACCCATGGGTTAACATGGTTTGGGTAGCACCCGTGGCCAGTGATGTGCAGAGAAGGGATGAGACCAGCACTCTGGGCAGCTCTGATGAGCACGCACCCCTTTGCAGAGGCACTGAATAGACACTGCCTTTGGCATGAGCTTCAGGGCCTGAATTTGTGTCCAGAATACGTCACAGGATCTGATAACAACATCATTTCTGTTCCTAATGAAATACATTATTGTTCCATTGATAATTATTTTCTCCAAAGTACTTCCCCTCTATTTTCTCCTAGGAGGAATGCAGGAATGTTGTTGCTGAAATAGCTTGTGAAATTAAACTATATTAATGAGATTCGCATTAGCTAACTGATTCTCACAGTATTCTGAGATACTTTGGAAAAGGTCTGGAACCCTAATTTAGCAATATTTATTGGCTTGGTTTTTTTATTGTGATAAATATCCAAACAGCCTATTTTATTTTTATGAAATCCACTAGTTTTGAGTATTTCTTATAAACTGTTGCTAAAAATAATGTTAGCATTGAAATTATGTCTTTCAGCAGCTTTCTGAGTAGTTCTGTAGTTTGTTCAACAATTATTACTGAAATGGCTGTGATCTTAGGAACCCTTATTCCTGTCTGACATTCTTCTCCTGTGACTAATTATTTTTCAGACTGTTTTAATTGCAGGGCGTAGGAGGTATTTTTTTATAACTGCTAAGTATTAGAAAAGGACATGCTCTCCAGATCATTAAATGTGCTAGCAGGAATAAGCATTTTTCAGAGACCAGTGACATTTGTCAAAATTAGTCAATGTGTTTGTTGAGGGCAAGAAGCCATCTCCAGGAAATGTCTCCCAATAATTGCTGGCATGGTAAGAGCTGTTAATTATTTAACATGATATGGAGACCATAGATCTTCTCAGAAGAAATGGATTTCTTGTTTCTTTTATTTACAAACAGGATGCATTAAAAACCCTGAGTTAATTGTATTTGTTTTTTAAACAAACCCAGACTGAGAAATTTTTTGGTAGCCTGCAAGCGTTGCTAAAGAGTAGCCAAGTTAGAGACATCAAAATATTATGCATATTTCACGGCTTCCTATCAGAACAGAGACAATGTAAAATAAAACTCTTAAAAGATTTGAACATCTACGCTGAGCTTAAACTAGGGCAACATCACTATGTACTTTCTAAATCGTTCACTAATGAGACTACCTATAAAACCTAGGTCAGAGGTACTGCTTTGCAATGCTGTCCCTTAAAGCTTTTGCTTTCATTCTATCTGATTTTGGCAAAACAAAGGCTCATGCTCTCCATGACTGCCCTAAGCCCCAGGTGACAAGAGCACGTCAGGAGTGATCAGGGGTCTGAAAGCCTATGAGTAAAGATTGAAGGAATTGGGACTTGTAGCCTAAAGAAAAGAAGATTGAAGAAAGGACACAATAACAACTTTGCTAGGTATAAAGATATCCCTGGAGAGAGCTACCTCTCTATATCCAGGGCAGATAGACAAGAAATAATGGGATCATGTTACATAAAACAAGGTTCTGCTCAAAAATAAAGATTTCAAAAAAACCCAAAACCAACAAAAACAAACAAACAAAAACCCCAATCGAAGTGATTCACTGGAATGAAGGGTGTCTAGAGTAATTTGAATTATTGCTTCTCTGAGGCAATTTAGAAATAATAGTTCTTGCCTTGAGGGATGTGACTTCATCAAGCTCTATTCTAGACCTTTTTTTGCAAGACATTTATCAAGGAAATCCACCTGGGAACCAAAATAGCCTTTCCCAATGAAAATTTAATCAAACCGGGTCAGATTCTAGTAGAATGTTCCATTTTTGTCACTTTTGGAGGGTTTTCTTAGGTTTTTGGTTTGGGGCTTTTGCGGGGATTTTTGGGGTTTTTTTTTGGTGGGCTGGTTGGTTGGCTTTCGTTTGATTGCTTTCGATTTTGTTGTTGTTTTAGTTTTAGGGTTTTGTTGTTGTTTTTTTTTGTTCAGAATAATCCTCATAACCAACTGAAGAGCTTTGTCTTTGGAAAGGTCCAAACCACTTCGATCACCAGCAAGGGGGTTGGAATTACAGATCACTGCAGGAGGTCAGCAGTGCAGTTCCAGGCACCCTGTGTTGCAAGCACCACGTGCTTAGGAAACCCTACCATGGCTTACCCCAGAGCTCCTGGCATTGTAAAATCCTGGAGCATACAGTTTGGCAACACTGCCAACTATATGTGGGAAAACTAAGAGCCACACTGCGGATTCCCGGTTCCCAGGCCGTGGCGGGGGCGGGCGGCCACGCCGCGGTGCAGTACCCGGGCGGGGGGCTAGATGGCGCTGGAGCCCGCACGGAGGGGACCCCGCGCCCTCCTGCTCCGGCCGAGAGGGAGCTTGGAAAAACGGGAATACCCGGAGAGATTCTCTGCCTGTCCTGTTTTCTCCATCACCTCCGGTGCAAGGAACACCTCAGCCTCCTTGGTTACTGAAAGGATGTTTCGTTCAGATTTGCCCCGCATTACTAAGCTCGCATATTTTATGTAGTTTTACAGTGCTTTCTATTTACAGCAAGGCTGACTAAATGTACTTTGATGAGGAGACAATTTACCAAAAGCAGGAATTTTGGGAAGACTGACATTATTCAGGGGAAAAAAAAAATTAGAGAACTGTTATTTCAATATTTTTAGTGGGTGGATCTTCCCCCCCCCCAAAAAAAAAGAGCATGTTTACTTAGAAATTTCTTGCCCTCACATTTGCTTGTCTAAGGTTTACTTGACTGGAAGGGTGAATTATTCACCGAATAACGTGAATAATACCTAAAAGTGTAAATTGTGCACTGCACCAAAAATGGATTTGATGGTTAAGATAAAATCAAAAAGGGTTGGTTTATACTTTTCCTGGTTTCACAAAGCAGATAATATAATCTAACACATATTAGCTGGAATATATTATAAATTGGAACTCACTTTCCCTTGGTTTCATTTTCGTACAGTATACATGTTCCCTATTTTCACAGTTACAGTAACTACACTTTCCAACACATTTTGGTGTGGTTTAAGTTCATCCTTTGGTGCCTGCTGAGGGTTTTTTTAAGAGACCGATGCAACTTTTAAGACATATTGAAGAGAAAAATATTTGGTTAAGGGAATAAATTAAAAAGTCTTACAAAGCCTATGAAAAATAAAAGCTAAAATATATTGCATTTTGTATGGGAAAATTTGTGGTGTCAGATAATAAGTAGGAGTACTCAAGGGATAAAATTTATTTTTAGATGAATAATTCAAGTATTTACAATAAGAATATGAGAATTATTCTCAGGGTCATTACCTATTGTTTATATATTATGTAATTTTAAAAACTACTTAAAATTATAAAAAGCTGAAATCTAATTTGTTTGATGGCAATAAATTCTGGAATAACAACATTTGTCTGAGTAGTTTGAGGGAATTTAACATTAATTAGGGTTTTAATTAGGTAAACAACAAGATTGGCTATAATTCTGTGGAGACAAGCTGTAACAAACTTCCTTGTAGGTCAGATTCAATTAACTTACAGCCAAAAGAGCATGAAACCACACTGTGATTTAACAAGCCAAAAGTATGATCAAGTTTCAGTCATAAAAGAAAGTGACCTCGCTGCTTCCAACATCAGCATTATTAGCTAGCATCAGTTGATCTCTGAACCCTTTATCAATTATTGGTTCATTTTTTCAGGCATAGAACTAGATGGCCACTTTGCTCATATCTGTACGTCTCATGCACCACTGAAATTATCATTCCCATCCCTCTGTGATGTGGAGTATGTGTCAAAGATGGGACAATCTAAATAGCCACAAGAAGAAAATTGCTCAGAGAAATTGATATGATGAATGAACACTTGCTGATATGAGACTTTATCTTGGCCTGGTGTTTCCTGTGACCATGTCATCTGAGAGAGGGAAGAGTTAAACTCTGCTCGTGCTGGGACCTGGCCAAACACCAGTTATTGATGGTTACCATGGTTCCAAGTCTGAACAGGGCTAACAGAGTCATGCTGGGTTTAGATTGGAATTGAACTGCATGGCAGCAGCAAGTCTTTGCCTGACATACAGCAGATGTGTCTTTTAACGAAAAAGGTTTTAATCCCTTTGTGAATGATGAATTCTGTATTCAGCTGTGGTCATATTTTGTTTATTGTGTCATGAAATGTGACAGCTCACATGAGAGTCATCGTATTTCAGTAAGGTCAATGCAAACTTTTCCTTATCTATTTTATCACCACTTCAGTCAAGAGACAGTGCTCGTATCAGCAGAGAAGGCTTGAATATGAATCTTGATTACTTAAAAAAAAATTACATAAAAAAATTTCTTAACTTTAGCCTGGGGAAAATCCACGGGTTTTTTCTTTGTTCTGTTCCTTCTAAAAAGGAATGTTAGTTCTATATTATATACTTAGGAAACCACAGCATGTTCACCTGAGCACATCAGTACCCCTCAGTCCCTGGTTTTGGCATGCTTTGCCCCTCTTGATGTGAGTTTTCACCCAAATCACTTTGCCATCTCCATCTGATTGGACAACCTCTCCTAAAACAATCACTTAAGCCACTCTTGGCAAAGCCCTTGGTAGAAAAGAATCCCAGTGTGGACTTCTGTCTCACTGACTATTTACAGATTTTATATAAGGAATGTATGTACTGTGATAAGCAAAGACCCAGCAGAACAAGGACTAGGACATGGTTATTATTTACTGCTGGCCAACTTATTGCTGCTGGCCAAATGTAGTTCTTATTTAAACAATGAATTTCTATGTTTAACACACACTTCAGTGAAAGAAGGCTAGAGCTGTGTTCCCCTCTTTCCTTTTCCACCCAAGCAGCAGCTATTTGGGGTATTAGGATGCTTCCTCTGGTGTCTGGGCATGAAGTGAGTCACATCCTTAAGAGACATATCTCAGAAGCAGAGGAAGACACCCAGGTCTGTGCCTGCCTGCATGACTGCGCTGAGTACTGATCTAATTCCCATCAGGGTCATGGAGGGACAGCCAGCAGCAGAGGTTGGGGTGCTCCTGCATGGACACCCCTGAGACAGCAGCTCCCCCTGAAGAGCCGTAGAGAGAGCCAGATGCCCAGAATGGGCAGATGAAGCAGCTTATGAGCAGCCTCACAGGTACTTTATTAACAGTGAGCTGTTAGGCAGAGGTGGCTGTGGCCTTTGCCTCTTTCCCAGGCAGTGCAGTACCTAAGTTGGCATTCTGAGAACCACAGTGTTTGACAGAAGAGTTTACGGTGTGTGACTTGGCAGGTACCACCCAAGCCCAGGAATCTATTCAAATGGTAATTCCACAATGTGAGGAAAAACTTACCTGTTAAAGATGATGTAGCTCTGGATGATCTGGTCTTGATGGCCTCAGAAAAGGTTCGTGTATACAGACTTTCTACCCAGCTGAAAAATTTTCTGTAGTGGCCTTTAAGGGTATGTGTTTATCAGTCATTCTTTTGTTAAGGTGCAATGTGAGCCTTTTTGAAAAGGCTACATAATGACTCTTGATATTTAATGTTTCACAAAGGTTTCTGTGAACTCTGGATCTATTTGAAAAGTAAGAGTTATACTGATAAGAGTTATTATTAAAATATCTGGGTTTAGAGTATCATGTATAGGTCGAAAAGAGAAAAATTCTCATTTCCATAAAAATCAAATATAGGTCTGGTGATAAAAGGTGTCTTAGATAAATAAAAGTCCAAAATTGAGAAGAAATTCACAGATTAATGTATATGTGTCACAAGTCAAGCTAGGTTACATATCACTCACTTTGAAGAGTTTTCCAATGATGCTGTCCTTCACAGACTGTGAGAAAACTTGTGACTTTGTTTGGTTTTTGAGTTTTTGTAGGTTTTTTTTGTGTGAGTGTATGCCATTTCCACTATTGGTGAACGGCAAATGTGCAAGTAATAATCAAGATCTCTGCAAGTTTGACTTTCATTACGTACATTGATGCCTGGAGCACAGACATTGACACATCCCTCCTGAAAATTTCACATAGAATTGAAATCTTCTCATCTCAGTCCTGTTTCAACATGCATTTTAGCCCCACACTAAACTTGAAACCTTTAAAAGAAGAGATTTGCTTGATATAGTTTTAGATGCTTTCTGTAGCAGGAAATAACAGTGCTTTTAAGATGCAGTTAGCTGTCTGCAAAGCACATGCACAGTCTACCCAAAACCCATAACATTAGAGCAGTAACATTCCTTATTTAAGAGCTAGATCTATCAAGGTCTGCAGAAAGAGTGTTAGAAAGTCCTGCACTGGTAGGAAATGTAATCACCTCTGAAAGCGTGAACCCCCAGAAATGCTGAGCTAGGGAATTGCAAACCTTGATTGCAATCTCATTATGAACAAGGCACATTAACTTCTGAACTTGTAAAGCGAGCCCAATATCTTGCATTTGGTTGCAAGATTGCCACTTGCATGCTGTCAGAGAAAGAGGTACCAACAGAGGCATGTGAGAGTTCAGCTCCGAGCTGTACCAGAGAAAGCTGTAAAGACTCACAGCTTATTTACATTAAAATATTTTTGAAGTAAGATATGCAAACAACAGTAAAATATGAAGAAAATAAATGGTGAGCAGAAGGTGAGCAGTGTGCTTGAGAGCTGTGAAAGAACTGAAGGAATGCCAGGCTTGAATTAATTTCTTATTCACTATGTTTCCTAGCTTAAGAATAGAATAAAAATACAAACCACATACATCTCTTTGAAAAAATAGACTTTGAAAAGTAAAATAAAAGCAAATAGTCGGAGCAGGAAACACTAATGCCTGGGGAATAGTAAGAGGAACTATTCCACAGAAGAAGGAAAGCATCTTGCAGATGACTTCAGAATTGCTTGTGGAGGCCAGAATGGGATGGGTGATAGGGAGAGAGAGGATTGGAAAGGGGAAGGACTTATTACTTTTCTCCTACAGTTTATTCAATGTAAAGTAAGAATGCTGCACACATACAAAGTGCTCCCTTTAAAGGGCCAGACTTTGGCAAGGCTAAATACTGGAAGATGCTAAGCTTCTTGCAGCTTTTGTTGGCTGCACAGTAGCTGGGCATGCTGCAGCCCTTTTTATTTTGCAGCTAGTCTCTGGAGAATGACAAAAAAACCCCCAAAGTCACACCAAACAATATCATAACAAAACAGGACAAATGTAAGACAGGAAAAAACTCTGAGCAGATATTGTCTGACTCTTTCACAACTAGATCTTCTGTCTGCTCCCCTCCTGTCCTGAACAAATCAAGCTCATCAATTAAGCAGAAGGATGCTCAAATACAGTACTTGAATTTGGCTCACTGCCATAAAAACTTGAGTCAAATTTTCTGTGTACCAGAGTTTGTGTTAGAGCTCCAGTAGGAAGAAAGGAAGACAACCCTTCACCACATTAATCATCTTAGGATCCTCCTGGTCTTTAAGCACTGTCTTGTAAAACATATGGTTGAACTGAGACATTCATAATTCAGTGAGTAATTTCAGTGAAATCACAACGACTATTTTTAGAAATGCTTAGCAACTGGAGTAAGGGAAAATCTTCCCAAAAACAAATGGATTGTCTTTTTCAGAAAAACACTGCTGGCTTTTCTATACTTAGGAACTACAAGGGTCCCTAAAAAGAGACACAGAGGGATGCAAAAGCATTTTTACAAATATATGCACTATTAGTAAATTACTTTTTATCCAGGTATTGCCTGGATGAATGAATAGTTTAACTGTGCCACCACTCATGATGCCCACAGGATATGAGGGAAGAGAGCCTGTCTTTTCAGAAATGTTAGTCGTGGTTAGGTCCAAGTGGCACTCTGCATGCCAGGTCGGGCAAGGACATTTCTGCCCCTAAGTGATTTCACATTCAACTCATGCCAGTAGGGCTGGTTTATGAGAGGGCTGGTTGTGGAGAGTTCTGCCACCAGCACTTTGGATAACTGAATGTATAAGAAGCCGACTGCACTGTTCATTTGTGATTTTCCCAAACACTTCCAAGGAATCATGACGTCCACAATGAAAAACAGCACAACAGATCTGGGCAGCAACATCAGGTATTTAAGATGTCGGTTCTTGTTTTGTGTTGGACCAAAAAGCAATGCTCTAAAAATGTTTTCACAAAAGCAGAAGTGATTTGAGATGTCTGGTGTGAGGGTTCCTCATTTCAGTATGTGCCAACGTGCAAGGTGCAGAGCTGTGTGAGGGAGAACTAATTCATTCCCCATATGGAGTGCTCTTGGTCAAATTAACTGATCACAAACACCTGAAAATAAAACCTAGGGTTCACAGACACCCTATACGGATTTACCCTGGCCAAGGACACACCAGCAAGAATTCATGCTGGCTTTGTCTGGTGTTTGAAAAAGTTTGGATTAAAAAAAAAAGCATAGACTCTGATGAAAGTTTTTAAAGCAAAATTCTTCTTCAAAACAAGGTATACCCTTAAATGTTGCAGTTTTTGTTTCACTGGAAGCATTCCTACTGTGAATGTCACTGGGGATCATGCAGGTGAAGGACTTAAGCCTTTTCTGTCTATGTCCAAGAACAGAGCTAATACACAGGATGCTCTCCCAGGCTTATTCTTTTCTGTCTTAGTGCTTGGCTGACTGGAAGCTTTCCAGTTTCAGGCTTAGCAAAAACATGTTAGTTAAACGAATTTCATCCAAAATAACCTAGTCAGCTTTAACAGCCATGAAATGTCTTTAATGTCTCCACTGTGCATTATTGTTTGTAAGAAATGTAACTACGCTTCAGAATATTTTAACTACACTTTTCATATATAATTATTTGGTTTGAAGTACGTAAAATCAATGGCAGTGCTGAAAACAATTCTCATTGATTCAAAGGTAATATGCAGTACCTGATCATTAAAATGTGAGCAGCAGCTAAAAGGGTGGCTACAAGATGAAATGGGGAGTAAAACATAGATTTCATTTTTGAGTTAGCTCATGGTTTTAATTACGATTTTTATAAAAGTCTTTTCAAATACGAAATTTATTGCTTGAATATGAACACTACACATTAGATTTATTTTTAAAAGGAAAATTTTTTCGTGTATGTCACAAAATATGTCATCAGGAAAGAGCACTAGATTTATTTGCCCTTCAATTCCTGCTATGCTGACATACTTTTCTCTAGCAATGCCTTATAACTGATTGGGGGTTTTTTTGACCCCTTTATAAACAGATAAGAAAATATACTTAAACTTTGAACTTCCTGGCAATAAGTTTTGTAACAAAACTAAGTTTGATTGGCCCATTTCAGGAATGCATTATAAATTAGATAATCTGTCTTGGTTCCATGTACAGGCTAGGGGTACTGTCTAAAATGCATTATTTTATGCATAAGAGAATTGTAGGCAGATGACTGAAAAGGCTTTGGAGTTCAATTTACTCAAGTTTTACTTGCAGATTTGACTTTGGAAATGAAGGATCCTGGCTGGGAAAGTCACTGAAATACAGAGGGCTGAAAACAAGAATCTTTGAGCTCTCTGAAACAGTCTCTGTTTTCTCAGCCATAACAGCGTGATGCTATTAAGCAGTGTCTTTGATCTGCAATAAGCATATCTAATTTGAATTCACTTGAAATTATTGCTAGTATCAGCTAAGCCTTTGTGCATCTTCCAGATTGCAGGAATATTGTACTATAAAGAATAGCTTCAGCCCAATCAGGAATATTTGAATCATGTGCTTTTTCTCTTCAGCAAATGTCATGTGCTGAAAATGACAGCACTTCAGGACTATCACCAAACAAAAATGAAATCTATCCTTCACTCACCTGTTCAAGGTAAAAAATCCCAAACCAGTTTTAAGAACCCTATCTCCTGTGGTAAGAAATTTGCACAAAGCAAAATATTGTATCATTAAAATTTCCTCTGGAGAAAATGACTCAAATGTATTTTTCCATGAACATTTGCATATAATTATTACTGCATAATGAATATTACCTTACCCAATACACCCAGACTGTCAGGACTTCTTCATACTTATGCATCTTAGTAAATGACATGGAAGAAAAAGAAGTAACTGATAGAAATTTCCATACCTTTCTACTATTTTATCATACAATCTTCAAAATTCTTTCAGATATGTGCCACACTTTTCTGTCAAAATAAATAACTCTTGAATATTAACAGGCAATGTTTTTCTCCTGTCTCTTTTCTCTTTCCAGTAAGGAGATTCTTACTGAGAACTTTTCTTCTTGATCTTTCTGTGACCTGCCATAATCATCTCAGTCTTCTGTTTTCAAAGCAATTCACTTCCATCAGTCACTGCATTAATGACCTGTTTCAAGCTTACCCTTGAAAACAGCATTAACTGGTGCTCATTTGTTATAGACACACATTGTACTGTGGGGCCTGATCCAAAGTCTGTGGCTGATTCACCAAGGTCTTCTCAAGCTCTTCAAAAGCTTTTATTGGTTCCCAGACCTTTCTCCTCTGTAAAAGCCAGTGCAGCACCAGTGAGTAGCTCCTGTTAATATAACCACCACAGCTGTTACCATACAGCAAGCATTGCCAGCAAGGTGACTATGGTGGAACAGCTCATGGAGGGCAGGAATGGAGGGGACCATCTGTGTGTTCACCTTTACTTTGGTGAGAAAATTAAGGATGAATCTACAGGACACTACAAAGCTTTGGCTGTGGTCTTTGGACTTGACTGGGAAGTCAGCATACAAAGAGCTCATGCAAACCTACCAAGCCAAACAGCATTGCAGAGTTTTCCTAAAAGTCCTTCCAGTTATTTATAATGCAGCAGCTGTATGTCACAGGGGGATCTCCCTGTTTGTTGGCTTCTTTGGTGAGCAGAAGGTCCTTGAGGGAAGCAGAGGGAGTCTCCCCAGGATCAGTCAGTATTGCTATTCTGAAATCTACCTTGGAAACAGGCAATCTTTTCTTACATGGCAGAAGAATATTTAAGAGAGCTATTATATGTTCAGTGTTGACAGGCATTCCAGACTAATGTGAATACTCTCCTGAAACATTCCTAGTATATAATAGAAAATTATAAGAATTTTTTTTTAAAACTAATATTGGCCTGGCTGGAAGTAGGGGATTCTGACTGTGAAAAGCTTTTCTACTCTGCTGGAAGAAGAAATCTTAACCTTCTGAGTTCCCTAAATATAATTTCACAAGAAAGATAAAAGAGGACATTTTTGTGCAACAAATATTTATCCATAAAGAGCCTTTTTTCAGTTCATTAGCTGGCTAACTGAGTATCAAGGAGCAGCCTCCCATATCCTGTATTATTCAGAATGGGGTATACCAGAATTGAGAACTTCCTTTAAAAACACAGACAGAAAAATGGAAACTGGCAAGAAACAATGTCAAAGGAATTGTCTGCTGGGGCTTCAGGCAAGGCTGGAGGCTACATAGATGAATTGAAAAATCACTGCTAGCTGACTAACAAGCCACAGGTCTTCAGAAGGAACCAGGAGGACTCAAGACTTTGGTACCCTAGAGAGAATGCTTAGTGATGGTAAACTTTTAGGGTATCCATGACAGAAAAAAAAATAGGCTCTTTTTAAAAAAAATTTGTAATAATTCTGCTCTCTCTTCTGTCCTTTCATAATTTCAAATTTTTAAGAGACTTTTAACACAAAGATGTTACATGCTAATACTGTATGTATGTGGGGAGTAGAGGAGAGGGATAGACTAAGTTTTGATACCTAAGTTCTGGTTGTAGTTTGAGCTGATTTAGGATTTCATACTTATGAAAAATAGAATTTTTAATTTGCCTACTGAGGGAATCCATGTTCAGGCATTTTATATTCTTAATTCCCCCTGAAGTTCCTTTTAAATTTTTTTAAAATTATTTTTGTTTCACTGTGATAAGTCATGCCATCCTCTAGGAACAGTGATAGCACTTTCCCCTTTCTAGACCTGATCAAAGCCCTTCATACAGCAGTTGCTGTGTTTGAACACAGAAGAGGTTTATGGCTACACTTTCAATGCTATTCCTCTTCTAAGACTCAGTGGAAACAGGTTTTTTTCCATATAGTGACTATCCAGTTGGGGGTTAGGGAAAGGAAAAAATAATACTGGGGTGGCATATAATGCCCTTTCCTTTTGCTGTCAAGATTCCCCAGGAAAAAAATTCCAAGCAGCATATTCCACATATTTTATGGTGCAGAGAACCAGTGACTGGAGCTAAGCAAATTTTCAGTGTCTTTTTCTTACTATGCCGTGGCAGGATTTTGGGGACAACTCATTGCTCCTCTTAAGCACAGTGAAAATGTGCCTTCACAGCAAGATCTGTCCTTTGCCGTACAGTCCCCGACACACGTTTCCAAGAGAAAATCCTCTCATTTACGTGTAAGATTTGTTTCACCATAGAAATATGGTCATCAGCAAGATGGAGACCATGGAATATCGTTCTCAGTAGTGTGAATTATGTGGTTTTTTTCTAGATATCAGTCTCGGAAAAGTGTACTTTTTTTTATTTTTTGACACAAGAGGAATAGTGAGAAATACAAAATGAAGTCTGCTGCCTGATTGGTGTTTTAGAAAGGCAGCAACAAGTGAATAAATTCAGGACCAGGGATGTGCAAATTGAGTCCAGACTGGAGACAGGCATACACCAGTCCCCTATTAACTATGGTGCTCCTCTGCCAGTGAGGGCACAGACTGGCACAAATCATAGAAGAATAAAAAGGGTCTATGAGTAGGTGTGCTATAAAGTCAAAGGCCTTTTCCTGGTTAAATACAGAACCAGAGTACAATTTGGCTCAAACCCGAATTATGACATTTTAATTAGAGATCTGATTCTATTTCTCTGTACTTAGAAGCTGCTCAAAGCTTTTTACCTGACAGACAGGAGCTGCAGCACAGGAAAGCAGTCTGAGGCACATCAGGGTGTGGAGCTGGGTGAAGAGATACCAATGCCAGGTCTGTGGCAGTGTATTTTCATGGAAGCCAACACCAGCCTTCTGCCTTGTCCTTTCCCTCATGTTGCATCCTAGCAGCTCTGGAGGATCCTTGACTGCATTCAGTCCCTCTTTCCTGTTACCTGCCTGCAGGCTCCAGCTTCATCACAGTAGTGCCCTTGCTGTGGCACCCAATACCTGCATCTGCTCATTATCAGTAAGAATATTTAGGAAGAAAAGTACATATCTTTTTTTTTTTTTAAGTTACATTGAAACAAACAGAATAAATGCTTTGCCAGAACTGCTTCTCAAAAAAGAGAAAAAAATAAAAGAAATCAAGGACTTAGGGAGACCTGGATAAAGACCTGGTACATATATTTTTTTGTCTTCATTGCTGCTACAAATAGTTAAATTTGCAACAACCAACCTTCTGCAACATTATGATATAAAAAAGAGGAGGAGAATTCCTAGCTGGTATTATCAGCAAGACAAATCTACTTGTGCAATTGGACACCTCAGTTATTTTTGCTAAAAAGAACTGCAGTATGTGCTTGATATAGATGTGGCTTGTGACACATGGAGTTGTGCTAAAAGGTCCTCCACTGCACATAGGTTCCAATATTTGTTTGAAATTGGCAGCTTTTCAATTTCAGATGAAATCTCAGGCACTGAGGGTAGAATAAAGCAGATGAAGATTTCCAGCAAGCTTCAATAATACATAATGAAATTACTCTCAAGCTACACAGTAGAGCACCAGCATACTATGCACTGTACTTTGCAAGATACTCTTTGTTTTGTAATACTCACTATAGGAGTATTTAAAATACAACCAATTCCTTCTTCTTAGACTGCAGAACCTCTGCAAGAAATGAACCAATCTCTTTTTCATGGAGGTGAAGTTGAATTTAGGAAACAAATAAATAGTGACATTATCACAAAGAGACAGAACAACTTTGAAGTGCAGAGGCTTCTTATACTCAGAAGGCAAAACCTCTTGTTCCTGCAACTTTTAATTCCTAACACGGAAATGTGTAGTATAGTTGTTTGTACATAACATTATTCATCTACATTGTACATAAATAATGATTCAATGACATCCCTGAGGAAGCGGGCACTGAAGCATGAGATCTCTGATGCAAGAAAGAAAAAATTCAATGAAGCTCCTATGTAATTATCCTCTCTGCTGGAGTCCCTCACAAAACTCAGCCAAAGAAGTTCCTCCACCTTGAATGACTTTCTTCTACCAGCAATATCAAAAATTGCCAATAGGCAGAAAAAAATTTATATGGGTAAGAGAGAAGTAAAATGTAGTGGAGAAAACCCCTGAACACTGTCATGAGTCAGATTGTTGACAACAACAAATGTATAAAAATATAAAAATAAGAAATAAATAGGCAATATCTAGAAGGATCTTGATTCTTTGGGGGAAAAAAGAGTGACTTTCGGTTTCTAAATATTGTTTATTCACTCTTTTTCTTATCCCATCTTGTTTTTATCTGAACCTTGTTGAATGTAAGACAACTACAGCTTATGAAAAGTGTGAGTTATTACAAGACCTAATAGTTTGGAACCATTATTTCTGCTTTTAAGTCAGAGACAAAATTCATTTTTTTCTGATCCAGATGAGACGTCAGCAAAAATTACTTATATATAGCCCAGAAACTTTATTGGAAGAGAGAGGTTGTTTATAAGTGGGCCATTTTGGTTAGAATGGAGATCTTTCACCTGTAGATAAATGCTTTCCTTTAGTATCTGCCTGAAAAATAAATATAGGGATGCCTCGCTCCTAAGACTTTTCTAGATACATTTTCATTTGCCAGCAGCAAGCATAAAGGCACTTTTGGGAAGGCACTGTTGCAAACACTGATATAAGTAACCTTGGTGTACATAAAGGGTGTTTGGCTCTGTGGCATTAACCTTTCTGTGTCCCACAGGGGTGTGAGGGTCAGGTGTAAAATCACCCAAGGACCTCCACTTCAGCCCCTGTGATTAGATCTGTGTCAGATCTGCCAGAAACAAACTGCAGCGAGGCTGTTCTCTGCAGGGACAGCAGGAGCTCAGCACCAACCATCTGATCCAGGAGATGCGATGAGCTCAGGAGCAGGAGCCTGAGCCCTGCAGCAATTGCTCCAGCTGCTGCTATTCGTGTGGCACCAGGACTAAAGTCTGTATTTCTGTGCAATAGCTCAGCCTGGAGAGATATTTCCAGTCAAGGAGTATATTGGTGCTTAGTAATCCCAACAGTGAAGGGAGACATTAGAAAGAGATTTGAAACTGGGTATTACGCATTCAGGTGAATGCTCTGAGAAGGATAAAAATCATGAACACAAATGCGACCTTTTCTTCCGTGTGGCACAAATGAGTCTGGAGAATACTTACTGGATGAATCCCTGGGGGACTTATCAAGAGTATCTGTCCCAGTTAATAAGTATATGCAAGGTATAAATTGTTGCGAATTCTTCCACTGCTTCACATGCGCCCTGGAGCAAAATGCAGACACAAAAAGCCATTGGGCAACTTCAAGTTTAAGTAGGAAATAAACAAGATTTTTAGAGATGTCAAATGCACCTAAAATCAGATTGTAGTGTCCTAAGTAGTAATTAGGCAAGCAAACCACTGTGCAGACATACATCTAAATAGTTGAAGCAGAAGAACCACTCCCTTTAATACAGCATATGCTTGATGAAGTTGCCAAAATGAGACCGTTTGAAATGCCTTTCAAAAGTTACCAACAGGAGGGACCAAGAGTCTTTGGAGCACAATTAGCGATAGTGCAAGCCCTACCAGGCTGTCATTTGCATTATTCTGGAGGGCCTGGTGGGAAAGTAAGGGACACAAACCCCCGCAGCAAAACAGGTGAGGATGTGAATTCACATGTCCTGCTGTGACAGCTGTGTCCAGGCTCTTCTGCAGGGGTGATGCCAAGCAGCTGACTCCTCACAAACAGGCACCCCCCTTCACATTTGGCATATGGGGGAGCTGTGTGCGTTCCTTAGGCTTTCCCCAGCTTAGGCCGCGCAGCACTACCTGGATATCCATGAGGGGCTGTCCCTGTGCAGTGGGGATGTAACTATACACGGAGAAAAGATAGAGGGCACAGAGTTTCATTATTTCCAACCATGTCACTTTTATCACACTGTCTGTTAGGTTTCCTGATCTCCAAGTGAGATCCAGCAGCTAGACTAGATTTACTCCTTCCAACTAACACTGACACGATAATTTCTGAGGTGCTACTGTGTATTTGAGCTGATGCAAGTGGCTGAAAATCATGGCCTAGGGCTCAAGCCCTGGTGTTATTACTTCCGTGCCTCAGTAATACCCAGCAGTCTCCCTGAACGGCCGCAGCCTGGCAGGGCTGCCACACGTGTTCTGTTGTTCTCAATGGGCAATCCATTAACATTGCTGTCAAGCCACAGCCACAGCCTGGCAGCAGTGAAAGGCCTGACATGGTAGCCACAGCCCTGCGCTTTATATTTATCAATGTGAAGCCTAGTAAGGAAACGTGAGTTTGTAAGATTAGTGAAGTTTTCAAGTTCCCATGATCTCCAAATGTAGGGTAAATCTTGCTGTTGAATCACTGTAAAGTTTTAATTGACTAAATAGACTAATACACTCTATAGAAATGGCCAATAACTTTGGAACAAAGCACCACATGGAGCAGGCTGGGGAGGAAGATAAGACTTTGCCGCTTATTCATTATTTATCTTTTTGATTGTTTCTAAACTAAATATAGTGCTATAATAGACCTTGATTATCATTGTGCTTTCCATATTCTGTTTACATTAAAAGTTCTAAAAATATATCAATATAAAAGAATTTCAAATGCAGTGCACTGGAAGAAAAAGAAACAAACCCTTTTGTGAAGAAATTATGTTCTTCCTGAAAAAGAAGTGACATTGCATACTATGAATAGCAGTCTTTCAGTAAGTCACCTAACAGACTTTGATAGAATTATAATTTATGATGTATTAATTGGACAAAGCAATATTAATATTTTATCCCAGAAAAGGTTACCCCAAGCTTAGAAAAATAATATATTTCAAACTTTATTTTCCACTGGGACACTCCATTCCCAGGAAAAGAAGTCTTGTTTATACTGTCAGTTGGAGAATGGCTCCTAAGTAGTGAGTTCTCTTAGTACACTGCATTTCTTGGGATAATTAAACTCGTCTACTTTAAAACATATTGGTTAACTGTGCTTTCTCAGAGAAAATATTTATTATTACATCATTATTTGAAACTGCCTTTCAACTTGTCTACTACAAGGATTTGACTATTAACCATAAGGATTCTTCTTACAACCTTCTAGCAGATTGATGTGAGATCAGTTTTGATAGTGTATTTAAAATTTCTACTACATTTCCACTTACAATAGTAGAGAAAAATAACTGCACCATTACTAAAATGTATTTAGCAATTCATACACCCCATTAAATGTTACTTTTTACATTCCAAAATGTTTACCATGCATGATCTGTACCTCAGAGTGTCTTTTACCAAGTACTGAAAAATGCCTTAGTTTCCTGTTCTTTAAAAAAAATTCTTTAAATCACCAAAATCCATTACTTTCAGAATGCCATTAATTAAAAAAAAACAAACCACCAAACCAAACCACAAACAAAATCAGCTAGATTTTTTTTCCTTTCATACATACATAGCTCTGATAAAACAGGTACAGAAAACTACACAAAGTGTCAGACAGAATACATTAAAATGGGTTGTCATTATTCTTAAGTCCTGATAACGAAATAAGTAGTGTTCAAGTCAGTCTCTCTACAATTTGCAAGAACCTGTTTTTATGCTAGAAAAAGCCTGTGAAAAGCTTGTTTGCGGTTGAGTCCATTGGTGGTGTTCATAGGACACAAACCTTTGCCAAAGGGAATATATATCAGTCATACACATATTTTATTTTTCCTGTGGCTGTGAATGGAACTTAAGTATTCAGCCTTACCTACTCTGCTTACTCAAAAATATAGAGCCAGAGCCTGTGAGTGTCATAAGGAAGGACTAAAAATATATTTCGAAGACCCACACACATTTTCAGATTTTGTGTTTGCCTTTTGGATTTTGACCTTTAAGATGTCACAGTTTCACTGTACTTTTGAGGACAGAGAACTTACTACAAAGCTACAAAGAGGGAGTTATAATCACATGTCTTCAGGAGCTTTGGATATTAGAAACACACCAAATATCTTTGCAGTGTAATTGGATTGATGGCAGTGCCATCAGGACAGCAGAGAACATAAATAGGGATATAAATACAAGGAATGACCCGATTTCCTATTTTGTTCTTTTCTATTTTAAAGCTCTAATACATCAGATCAGAGAGCTACTAGGCTCAGGTGGATGTTCATCCCCTGCCATGAATATATTTGTTTTCACCAACCCTCACTTCAGTTGTGTCCTTAAAATTTAAGGTTACATTTTAGTGGCACAATAACAAAACTTTAATTATACTGTTTGCAATTTGAATTATTTGTTTCTCCTTCCACTTATACCTGAAACAAAGCAACTAATCCATCAAAACCAAAACCAAAAAATCACAGATGATTAATAAAGCCAGCTGTCTTCAATTTGCCCATTGCAGTGTGAAATTGAACAAATGCAGCTTTTTGAGGGGGAGCTGTGTTCTGTGAAAAAAACCCCATTGTATTAACATATTAAGTGTTCAGGAGTCACACAGAAAAGAGAGTCTGTCTTTTTCTCTTGTGATGTCAAAGTGTCCGTCATGTTTACAAACACCAGTGGTGCAGAGCCACTTTCTGTAACTGAGGAAGTGATGAAAGTACCTGACAGCATTTAAGGTCCAAGGCATAATTTTCTTTAAAGTGCACCACGAAGGTACTCAGTTTCTTTTGTGGTTTGTCACCCATAAAGTTTTAAAAGGGAATAAGTTGTTGTCCCTTTAATGTAGCTCCATACTGTGTAAGGCTTTTACCTCTGAAAATATACCTGCTTTCTGTTGGCAGACTTTTCTCTCCCATCTGTAGGAATCAATTAACCCCCACAGATTTTACATCAGTATTTGCAGGGTAGATGAGAAGGAGCAGTCAAGTGCTAGGTTTTATGTCCCTTGTGTGTCACTTGTCTTATAATCTAGTGCAGACAAGTTAACTGAGATCATTTAACTAGAGTTTACTGATGCTCCATGAAGTAAAATGCCTCCCCCACTTCTGCTTTTTTTTCTCTCGATTCGCCATACCTTACTCCTTTATTTTGAGTGTTTGCTAAAAAATCAGCAGAAATGAAACAATTTCAGTTCTTCAATTGTTAACATGTCCTTCCTTGCTCTCACTAGAGCTCAGGGTCAGGAAAGTTCCTCTAGGATATGGAAAAAAAAACCCTACATGCGCTAAAGTGAGATCAGGAGATGCGAAATAGAGAGTGAAGACACTGCCTAGTTAAACCCTTGACCTCAGTTCCAGGACGACCTGATTTCAACACTGTTTACAGCTCAGGGTAGGAGAAACCTGGTTATTCCACGCATTTATGTCTTTGTATTCTTCAGTCAATGGGATGGAAGACAGGGGCAGAAGACTTCATTCAAGCATTGCCTTTAGCCTTTGGATTTGAACAACTAAAAATCTAGGAAAATTACCAGTCCATGGATCAGACATTAGGGGAATGAAAAGCCATATTTACCTAATAAACTTTGCTGTGCAAAAATAAGTAGGGATTTCCCCAAATACACAGTTTATACATTTCATGTAGAAGAAATATTATGGCCCTCAGGATGTATTTATCTAGAGATAGCTAAATATCTTTATGCTGTTTCTTACCTCTATTTTTACAATAATTTAATTCAGTTCTATGTAGTCTAAACCAATTTCCTCCACCACAGAATTTTATTATTTGCTGATTGTCTCTAGGTAGCTTAATTACTGGTAAGAGGATAATAAAGTAAACCTGGAGCCGATATTTAAGTAGAGTGGAACTACTCGAGTGTAATCAGCATTTTAAATTTGCCTTTTAGTACTTTGTAAAGACCTATAACAAAATGCCTTCTTCCCTCCTGCCTTGCCTATTAAAAGGCTGTCAGGAGTTGGTACACTGCAATTAACACCAAGGGGCAATGTGCCTGCCAGGAGGTGGGGGTGGGTGGAGGGGAAGGGAGACTTGCTGCTGGCTGGGCTCTTCTGGGGCTCCATTTGCATCATGCTCTCATAGCATCTTCATTGAAATAGAAAAGCAAGAACACTGGGGTCTTAAAAGGTCTCCTGGTGTTTCCTTTTTACCTCAAGGAGATCATTACAAGTTACTGTTGATGTCCTCAAATGTTCTAGCAAAGTTCATTATTTTCCATCTACTTAAATAATTTCCATAATTTCAATTATATCAGCCAGACTTCACTCTTAAAAGTCGTGTTTTTCTTTCTTGTTTTGCAAGTGGGCTTCAAACCAGAGCTGACTTCATTTCTAGTGACAATAAAACTCGCTGTACACTCTCACACATGGTCTGAGGGATGTCAACCCCAGCAAGCAGGATTAGCCCAGGCACTGGCATGTTCTTGCTCATGGCTGGATCAAGGAGGCAGCACAAGTCAGGAGGCATTAGGTCTCCCCAGTCTGAGCATGTACAGGTTAGAGAGCAGAGGATTTAGCTCTGTGCATTTAGTTGTGCTTTCCTCTTACCAGCTGATTCAGAAAATGAGTCCTGACCTGCTTCCTTGACTGTGTAACTCAAAGGACTAAGTTGAAATTTGAGTGATAGCTCCTCTTCTGCAATTTCTGTTCTTTGTGGTTTGTATGGAGTAACTCAATCATCTTGGGCCCCATAGATGACGGCAAATGGTGTTTCATTTCCATGTAAAACAGAACTGTCAACTAAAGGTGGTGAAATATACTTATTCACAGAATATACCAAGAAATATCTAGGGTCCTTCGTGAATTTAAATCCTTCTGGAGAGGAGGACAATCCCTGTTACCCTTGCCATATTGGGATATTCTGTGCATTGGTTAAAGCAGAGGAGAAGAAGAGTGCAACCCTGCAGCCATTGCCATCATTGTGAGGTTCAGGCAACCACAGATTTTAAGGGCAGGTTTCTGACTGCTGATGGCTCATTGTGTCTCCCCAGCTCAGCCCAGACTTTGGAGCTGAACTGCCTCAGCAGAATCAGAGTGTCTCCTCAGCCTTTATTATCAGGTAGTTAGGTGGTTTGACACTCAGTGATACTTGATGCAGTTTTAGTTCTTCCCTTTCCTTAGAAGGAGTCACAAGACTGCTGCTAGAAAGCAAGGTGACTAAAATGAAACGCTGCAGTGCTAATCATAGTGGATTTAACTCATTGCCACTGGGCCTTTAAGAGACAGGTGCATGAGATGTCTCTGACGCTGAGCCTCATACCCACAGTAAAGGGACCATCAGCCCTGACTGTGCTGCTCAGCTGACTCCCGTGAAAACAAGGCCAAGCAGGATAATGTCAGTACCAGATGAATCTTTGAGCTGAATCTTCTTGAATTATGGTGCAATATACATCTAACATATAATCAGTATGCACCATAAATACCACAGCCATAAAATCATACTTGGCTGAATCCTCTCATGGTATAAAAGGCACAGAAAGTGTGCAGAATTCAACAGATCCTTGTCCCATGTGCCCCAAGAGTTAATTTGGCTTCTTATCTTTCTTGTCCTGTTAACATTTATTTGCACCTAATAAGGCATGAAGTCATTACTTGTGGTGTATGTCCTAACATTTAATCCCAGGGTGTCATGTTTTAATTGTACAGAAAGAGTATCTAAATGGTTCTAATTCCCTAAGGATGTGGTTATCCAGTAATGATCACAACCCTTGAAGCTCCCTTATTACTTTTATTGAAATAAAATCCTTCATGACTGAAATACTACATAATTTTTAAATTGCATCAAAATGAATTTGATGGCTCAAAAGAACAGATTTCAAATTTAGTTCATACAAGACTGCCCATAAGTAATACTTTATATAGAGCACTTTCACATACCAAGTCCCCTATCTATAAAAGGATAACACTTCAAACACTCAAGAAATGTGGCTGAGGGCATCACATCTTTATAGGCCCCCTGAGGGGTCCACGAGGCTCAGACCAGTAAGTATGGTTTGAGGGTTCAGCCTTTTTTAAGTATATTATGTAGCACGTGATCAGATGGAAATGAAGCACCATTTGCTGTCACCTACTGGGCCTGAGCTGATTAAGTCACTCCATGCAAAGCATGAAGAACAGAAATTGCAGAGGAGAAGCTATCACTCAAGTTTCAGCTCAGTCCTTTGAGCTATACCTCACTGGTAGCACAGACTAGAGTTCAGCCTCTACTTCCACAGAAACATAATAAAACCATAAAATAATAGAATAGTTTGGGTTGGAAGGGACCATAAAGATCATCTGTCCCCAAGCCCCCTGCTGTGGGCAGGGACACCTTCCACTAGACCAGATTGCTCAAAGCTCTGTCCAGCCTGGCCTTAACACTTTCAGGGATGGGGCATCCACAGTTTCTCTGGTCAACGTGTCCCAGTGCCTCACCACCCCCACGGTAAAGAATTTCTTCCTAATATCTAAACTTAATTCTATATCTATCCTAATATTTAAACCCCTTTCATTCTGAAGCCATTCCCCCTTGTTCTGTCACTACTTACCCTTGTAAAAAGTCTCTCTCCATCTTTCTTGTAGCCTTCTTTAGGTACTGGAAGACCGCAATTAGGTCTCCCTGAAGCCTTCTCTTCTCCAGGCTGAGCAATCCCAATTCTCTTAGCCATTCCTCTTAGGTCAGGAACTCTACCTCTAAAGAGGCTGTAGCACCACTCTCCCTACTTCTCTCTGGACAAGTTAATACTTCTTGCATCTTTCACAGATTTCTCAGATACCCTTCAACTCAACAGAATAATATTTATGCTTAAAGACAACCATGCAATTTAGCTGATTACTTCATTTATAAACCAGTTTATATAACTGTCCTTAATCTGAAGTAAGTTCTCCATGCCTTTGGATAAAAAACGGTTATCATGGTACTCATACTACTTTCCTCTAAAGTACATATTTTATATATTATATATATAATATAAGAATTTAATTTCTAAACTTGGAATTGATATGTCATATTACATATGCTCAAATTTAATGAAGCTACCCCCTAGGTTATAGATGCGTGATGAATCAGCTGGAGGCAAATTTTTAAGCAGTTTTCCTTTCCTTCAAACCTACCCAAACCTTTTGGTCTCTCCCAAAGAAGGCAAAAATGGTGAATAATCCCCATTATTTCTGAAAATTGGTGCAGCTGGGAAAAGAGAGGATAAGCAAAGACTACTAATCAAATCTCTAAAATGTAGCCCACGGTATACCTACTAGACAGCAGTCCCTGGTTATGCAAAAAGCTCCTGAATTTGAAATATAGATCTCTGTAAATGAGAAAAGGTTACTCTTAAAAAAAGAATAACCTTCTTGGTTCTGCTATTTAATGAAATAATGTGCCTTATGATTTATATCTCACTCTGGTCCCATTTATAACTCTTCATTTTTATTAAGTAGTTACAGATTTTACTATATACCAACTCAAAGTGCATACTTATGCTGATCATGTTGGGCAAAATCTTTCTGCAGATTTTCCTCAAGTGACTGTTGTGACATTTTGTAGTTCATACGGATCACAACTGTGGTTTCAAAGCAAGCTGTGAAAGACTTGAAGTAGTTTTCACTGCTTCACAAATCAATGCTGTCAAGAGCAAATCTTGACCTTTATGCAGTTTTGATTAATTTAATAAAAACCTTTGGCATGGTGAGTAATTTAGAGATGTATGGAAAAAACTTGGCTGTCTAAGTAGTTTCTGTTAATTTTGACAAGGACCCATGATGGAAAGTGAGTAAAGGTCCATAAGAGTCTATCAAACTTGTCTAAAGCACTCAGAAGCATTTAGAGTCCTATCCTGTTTATTCTGTTTTATACACCAAAGCCAAGCAAGGTGAACTTCAATCTAAAGAATAACACCACAATTTACTTTCAGACTGTCTGAAGATGATTTAACATTTAGCAGACTACATATGCAGTCTAAGGTTAATGAATAGGCCTTTGCTGTGCTAGCAGCTTTGTACTGTTAGCGTACTGGAGCAAGGATTTTTGATGCTTGGGGGACTCATCTTCTATTTCTGCACCCCTACTTGTACTGACTTGAAATCTAAGAAGACAAAAAATGTGTCAAGCAACTCCCTTCAAGAAGTAGCTATCCATAGAAATGAACTTGTAGAATAAACTTGCATAACCTCAAAGTGTTTTGAATAATATGCTAGCTTTTCCGGTTTGCTTCCATGCATATGAGGTAGCATGGTCTCCAGCTGATTCAGGAAGTGCACCAGTGAGATGCCCTGGTCAGATCACCTGATTAATTGTTATGTTTCACTTTCTAATCACTCACTGACCAAAGTGGTACAGCCAGCTCTCAAGCGGTAAAATCTTACAGCATGCTGTCTGCCCCATGGTGTTAATGGTGATAGGATGAGGGAAGTGGGTTTAAAATGAGAAATGGGAGATTTAGATTAGATATTAGGAAGAAGTTCTTTATTGTGGCTGTGGTGAGGCACTGGAAGACATTGCCCAGATAACACATGGATGCCCCTCCCTGGCAGTGTTCAAGGCCAGGCTGGATGGGGCTTTGATCAACCTGATCTAGTGGAAGCTGTTCCTGCCCATGGCTGGGGGCTTGGAACTTGATGATCTTTAAGGTCCCTTCTTACCCAAACCACTCTGAGATTCTATGATTAATGACACAGGTGTGATAGGCCTGCTCTGTGATTTGGACACAAAAGACATGAATATACACTTCATGTATTACAACTGAACTTTCTGTGCTCTGAAGTTATATTTTTTCTGCTTAACGAGAGTCTTTAATGTGGATAAGACTAAGTAGAATTCAGAATAGAAATGTTGTGTTCTATGTTGCTGGTATGTATCATCTTTACAACGTGCATGATGCAGATGGCTGGAAGTACTGTCTGCAAAGAGCACAGAGCTGAATCAAAGGGAGAGCATCATACCTACATATAGAACAGTACACACTTAGGTTCAAGTTGGGAAAGTTAACAATGATTTAATCTTCTTACCTGCTCAAGTTCAACGCAGGGTTTTATAAGGAGTGGGATATTAGCTAGAAAGTGAAAACTAATAATCCAAACTCCAGGCCAATGATCACAAATCTTGCAATCACATTGGTTAAGAACAAAATGAAAGCCTGAGAAGACACGAAGTTCTTTTTATTCAGGAATTATCTATTCCATATACATTTATTCAGGAATATCTATTCCATATAAGATTTCCATTTCACCACGCTTAAATGTCAGGTGTTGACATGCCCTTATTGAAAGAATAACAAGTAAAGGCTGGTGTTCTTTATATTGGGACCATTCAGTGAACGAAATCAAGAACCTGAAAGTCCAGGACACCTAATTTGGCATGTATTCTGAGACCTGAGTTTCACTCAGAAGCTTACAAGGAGCTATTTTGCTGAGAAAAGTGATGTTAATCACAATACTGGCTTGGGAGACTTCTTTTTGTTATCACACTGTGAAATCGCCGAATTCTCTTTGGCTGCATATAGCACTATAACTGTCTAATAAAAGCAAGGGTAGATTTTAGGGTGAGACTGCATATCTCCAGATCAAGAACTTCACAGTACTTGGAGAAATCTGATTGCATGTTATTTGGTTCTAGGCTCATAGACACACGCCCCATCAGCTGCAGTGGCACTGCTCATGGGAACAGGGTGTGGCTTCAGTCACTCACCTGGGAGCTCTGTGCTCCTCATATACAGAAGCAGAAACCATTCTTCAATTTTGCATGCTTTTATCTTACATCTTCAGGCACTGAAAGAGGCCACCTGGACTGGGGATTTTTTTAGGTACTTTAGAGAGAGAAAGGAGTTTCTATGTAGAAATCTGCTCTAAGTAATCTTTAAAGTTATTTAGAAACTGTAGTTTATATTAAACCCTCTAATTTGAAAATAGCAAGGCCTCATGACTATTAAGAATTTTAAAGCAAAAAAATTTGCTTACCCATGTTTCCTGGCACATCTCTCACCTGCATGGGTGGGTGTGTGCACCTGTGCTCAATTCAGAAACAAAATCCAGTGTGAAAACTGGCAGCCTAAGAAAAGGCTAAAACATCTCTTGAAAGAAGTTTCTGAACCTCATGCAGCTGCCCTGAAAGGAAGAAAGCCAGCATGTAATTTTAAAAAAGGGGTTTGCTTTACAGCTTTAGCCTTAAACTGAATTTCAGAATCCAAACAGAGTAAAGGCACTGATTCTGTCCTAATATATAACTCTACAAGGCAGTTGTGATCCTCCTGCAGCCTGTGGAGTGACATCTGTAAGACATAAGACACATGAAAGAGTAATACCTATCAGAATGCAGTTTTCACTGAGGCTTCCTGACACAACCAAAATGCTAATATGAAGCAAGGACATAACTGACTCTTAAGAATGCATGTGAAAGACAGTATCAGATATATTGGATAATATCGTGGCTCTGCTCGAGTCAATGAGAGCTTCTCTCTTAAACTTCACTGTGTCCAGGATTCCATCAATTACATTCATCAACAACATAATTCAATGATTTCTTTCTGACTTATATCCTTTTTTATTAAAATTCCTCAACTGTAATCAGAATTTACAGCTAACTTAGAAATACTGTAACATGATTTTTCAGTAATGAACTACTCTTATAAATATTAGGAGTACTGCTACTTCAAAGCATGAAGGCATTTTAATTGGATTGTATAAACTGAGTACACAACACAGTTTCCAAGGAAGATGAGAATGAATGCAGAATGGTAATCCTTTATGTAATCATACACATGATAGTTTATATCTGGGTTTCTGGGAAGAGAAAGGCTGTCATAGACAGCTACGGGAACTGAACACATTCTTTTCCGATCTCTGCAATTTTCTTGATTTTTATAAAAATACAGTACAAATCAAGAGAGTCAAAAATCTTAAAAATTCTCATGAATAAAATATTTTTTAAAAACCCCAAAACCCTAGGCCTGCCAGAATATTTTTTAAACACTAATTCAAAATTCTTATAACTGACAAACTAACTGAAATGTTGAAATTAAAGAGCATGCTGATCTAAGCACACCATATTTCTCTAAATGTCAAACTTTAAAATGTCATATGTTTCCTTAAAATAAGGAAGATATTCAGAAAACTTTTCAAAATTATTCTCTTTGAAAAATTACTCCGTAAGAAAAAGAGATTAAAAACTTCATGGTTATGTCTAAGGGGATCCTCAGCAAGACCACTTAAAAATGTAATAAAAAGGAAGACTTTGGACACTTTCTCACATCATAACTTCACTGAAAAGCTGATGAAGTACACACCAGGTAAATGAGGTACTAAATAGTTAAGTGGACAGTGATGTGCATGGAAAACTTGACTAAAGAACCAGCCCAGTGGTTTGTGATCAGCAGCGTGACTTCCAGCTGGAGGCCAGAACCCAGTGCTGGGCTCCAGGGGACAGTACAGGTGCTGATGCTGTTTAGCATCTTCATAAATGACACAGACGCTGGAGCAGCGTGCTCCACCAGGAGGTTTGCTGATGGTGTGAAGCAGGAGCAGGGGCTGATACACTGCTTGGGTGTGCTGCCATCCACAGGCACCCTGACAAGCTGGAGGGACGGGCAGAGAGGAACCTCGGGAAACTCAGCAGGGGAGGAACAACCACAGGCACCAGCCTTCATGGGGGGCAGAAATGCTGGCAGAGAAGGACTTGGATGTCCTGGTGAGCAAAAAGTTGACTGTGAGCCAGCAATGTGCCTTTGCAGTAAAGGTGGCCAAGTGCGTCCTGGGCTGTGTGAGGAGCAGAGCTGCCAGCAGGTTGAAGGAGTTGACAACTCTCCTCTGTCCACACTGGTGAGGCCACAACAGGCATGTGGAGCTTTGTAAAAGAAAATGAACTTTCTGGAGTGAGTCCAGTGGAGGGCCACAAAGACGGGTAAAGGAGTGAGGCACAATTCATACACGGAGAGCCTCAGAGAGCTGGTACTGTTCAGCACAGAGATAAGAAGGCTTAGAGGAACCTTGTCCATGCATAAAAACAACTTAAAAGGGAGAATAAAGAAAAGGGAGAGAGGTGGTTCTGAGTGCTGTCCAGTGACAGGACAAGAGACAAAGGGCACAGATTGAAATACAGGAAATCCTGTTTAAAGATAACAAAGAACCTTTTTTACTGTAAGGGTGGTTGAACTGGGTGTGCTGAGACATTGTGGAGTATCTGCCCTAGGAGGTATTCAAAACATGACTGGAAACAGCTCTGAGCAACCAGCTCTTGCTGATCTTGCTTTTAGCCAAGGACTGGATCACAGGATTCCCAGAGGTGCCCTTCCTCCTCAGCTGCTCTATGATGCTGTTCCATGGCTTGCTCTAAGTGCTTAAACCCTATTCTTACAAACCGTAATAATTTGCGTTCACAGTTACAGGACCATGTCAGTGACAGGCAGCTCTGTAGAAAAAAGACAAATTTTCTGTGCATATGAAACTTGGGTGGTTTTTCTCTCAACAACTTAATAGCAGAGTGTTGAGACAAGCAAATAAACCTGCAAGGGACACCTGCAAACATCACTGCTAATCAGCATGTTCAGGGTTGGCTGCAACTGGAAAAACTAAAAACCAGAGGCAGCATCAAGTTTACCAGCTTAAAAAGAAAAGGTTTATTAAATGTTTTCTAAAACAGTCTCCGATAATGAAGTACAGCCAAAGGATATTAAGAAAAACTAGAATGGCCACTTATTTCTGTAGCAGAAACACTGTTTTCTTCCCATGCTTTTGTGGGGTGCTTATGAATTTCAGTGATGATGTGATGATGGAACTTCATGTCATCAACATTTTTACCAGAAATCTAAATTTAAACTTAGTTCATTTGTCACAATTATATTTTATACCTCTAGGTTTTCCCCTGGTATTACATGATATTTTAAGGAAATCTTATATAGACAACCATGTCAATGAGCAAACTATATAATTATACATCCGTGTTCTTGTCTCTTATATGACTTCATGGTCTATATCTATGTTAAATATTTACCTCTTTGAAACATGCAGTCGAAGGCATGGAGCTGTTCCTTTTTCCAAATTTCTACTTGTAAAATTGGACTAGTTTCTAAAAAAACTTCTCAGCAAAATTGGTTTTCTCTCTGCAAGAGTATTTTTCAAGTTTGATTTTTAGACAGAAGAATACAAATCTCTGTAGTTCCGTGCAGCTGTGTTTCCAAGAAACACAAAAGGAGCTTCTAGGGATTTGTCTGTACATATGCACCAGTCAAAATTCACTAAATAGAGCATTGCATGAGCTACAGTTAAACTTAAAAAACTCCTTGAAAACTTCATGACTACAAGGAGAAAAATGTTCCGTACATATATGTAAATCTGATCATTTTGTTACATTTCTGCAGGCATTTTGTAAACAAAGAAGGAAAAACAAAATATGTATTCCTGAGCATTTGCAGTGAAAGGTCACAACAACTGATATCTCTGTTCCTTTAATGTTATTCACTAAGAAAAGCAAATACCTAGAAAGCTGAACATACTGTAATTTTCTTTATAAAGAATGCTATTATGAATAGCACAGTTCTATATAGTATTAAGATTCTTCAGAGTATCAAGACTACCTGACTCAGGGTTTGTATTGGATGAGAGAACATAAGAAAAAGAACTTCAGTTGATGCCATCCTTTCCACACAAACATCCTTTGACTGTCAAAAATTTCCAGAGCTACTTCTACCACTACTGGGCATAAAGTCTGACCAGAAGGAGCAGCTCATGTTTATATGCAATTTAGACTTGTGTACTTCATACTTCATAATCTTGAACTATAAATGTTGGATTTACAGTAGAGAAATGGAAGTTACATCAAAAAGCATGTCTTAATTTGAAGTAAAAAACCACAAAAAATTGGTTAATACAGCCTGAGGGAAATAAAAACCAAAAGGAGCTCGGCCTGTCCCAAAGTCAGAAGTACTTCAAAGAGGAGGGGGAGCACTGGAAGACTGAACATTTGTAGGGATCTTTCTTGCTTCTGCAGCAGCACTCCCTGTGCTGCTTTCACGTCAGTGGTAATGTTACGTTTAGGCCACTGCCTTCAAGGGAGGTCCAAACGTGTTTAGCCAGGCACATTTAGAATGATTTAGCTGCAGTTATGAAGTTAAACTAAGAATAATAGGATATCTTGTAGAAAATAACTTGTCAGTATAATTAGAATCATGCTATCAAGTGGTAAAATAGATTTTAAAAAACTGGGACCACCACTACTCTGAATTTCAAAACAAATCATCACAATATGATTTGTAAACTGTGAACTCATCCTCAACACCGTTTAGTGGGGCACTGTTCCACTGACCAAAGTACCAAACTAAGCTATGAATAGCCTTTAAAGTTCAACCTTCCTGTTGAACTAAGTAGGTCCAACCAACCTGATGGTACCCTTTAAAGGTTAAGCTTTAATTTATTTATTGCACTGTTCATGTATATTTTATTTCAATATTTCTTTTCTTCCAAGGACTTCTCAACCTCTTGAAATCTGATTTTCTTTACACAAAATTAATACAAAAAGGCGTTATTGGAACTTCTATCTAGAAACAAACAAAAAACCCCACACAAAGGCAGAAGATTTTTATATTTGTATTTATGTCATGTACAAAATTCTGTTTGCAGCTCTGTGGGAAAACAGCCTCTGAGGAGTCACAAACTATTTATCCTATAGAACACAGAGATGCTCTGATGGCAAACGTCAAGCAAGCAAAGGCGTGTTGCGTGTTGGTAGCAAGTGATGGCAGCTGCCTGCAGCTGTGACACCCTCTTCAGTTTCACCAGGCATTTGAGGGGCACCTGTCCCAAGGGCTGTCTGTGGGAGAGGAAGGGACCAGAATCAGCTTTTCTGAGCAGAGCCATCGAGACCTGCCCCAGAGTGGGAAGCACAGTAGGGCAGTGTGCTCCCTTCCTCTGAGCAGACCTGCCCTCCTAGTGGCACCATGACCTGCATTTGAACCCCAGAAACAGCAGCATTTGTCTTCCTCTAAATCCTCCAAGGGATGAAACATAAGAAACATTTCACTTGTCAGGACTGTTTACCACTTGTTGAAGTAAATGTAAATCTGATGTTTCTCTAACAGGAGCTGACGGCTTTATTTTACAGTGACATATCCATAGACTTCTTGGCATTTCTTATTACTGTTTTGACACTAGAAGCTCTTTCCTGTGATTTAGTGTCAAAGCAGTAAGGTCATCTTGAGCTTTTTAAACACTTGCTTAATAGCAGACTTAGAAATAAGAGGCAATAACATTATAAGAAAGAAGTGTTCAGATATATCTCACCACAGGTACCCATGACTATTTCTCTGTAGCTACAGTATCTCTACAATAATATTTATTAAAGAAATATATTACTAGTGATTCAGTGTGGATCCTTTAGTGAAACTGCATTTTGTTAAGGAATAGTTGCTGCCATGAATGAATCTAAAATTTGAGTAATTCAAACATGTAAAATCAAAGAACACAAAGCAACAGAGAAAGCAGAGTAGCAATTACTGATTGTTCCTTGACCAGTCTCTATGACGTTTTAATTTCAAACAAGTGACCCCCTCCTCTGACTTGAGTGTTTGCTCTTCTGGCTCTGACAACTCCATATGGAAAGCTGCTGACTAGCCAGAAAAGATCAGAAGGCTTCCACAGTCCAAAACATTGTTCTGCCCCTGAAAGAATTGTCCTAGTTACTCTACACAAAAGTCCTGCATCTGCTGATTGAAGACTGACTTCTATTTAATAATTCTATTTCTTATTTTGACTGTTATTTTAACTGAACTAATTCAAGTTAACTATATGGTCAATTAGCTACTAGCATTTTAATTACAGAAGCATTGTTAGTTGTCCTTAGGAATTTATGCCCCTATGAAGAAAATTATGCTTTAGGAGATATTTCACCATCACATTTGCGACAGAAAGAAAGAGGAAAACAAAATCTATGGTGGGCACTGTTTTGCCTAAAAGAAAACAAATAAAGATCCATAGGCTCACAGGTTAGCTTTCTGATTCTGCCAAAATCTCCCTTTGATGTGCTTTCTAAAGGTTAAGACTAACTAGGGCACACTGGACCTCTGGAATAACCAAGAGTAACTTTAAGGTAGGTCTGATCCGTATTTGGCTGTGGAAAGGTTTGTTTTAGCTCAGTCACAATGTTTAAGTCAATATATGTCAAAGCTGTGGCACTGCTGTTAGAAGCACAAAAGTTGTCAAAGACATTAATGTGCTGATTGATTTGAGATGTGGGGCTAATTTAAATGATTCAGAGTGTTGCAAGGACATCAGTCTTGGAGCTTCTTTGTTGCTGAGTGTTTATATAATTTTATTCTTAGTGGACTCTGTAGAGTCTCTGCAGTATCTCGTTTACATCTGGCTTGACTCAAATGACTGTCACATTAACTGGAAAAGCAATGTAAAAAATCAATAACTGCTACAACTCTTCATCACCACCACAAACTTTTAATGTTTGCTCTCAAAACTTTCTTTCTGTGTGCAGTTTTATGCATCAGTTAATATGGATTTTACTTAAATCTTATAAGGTACACCACAAGGCCTTCAGCTGAAGTGCACATTTAAGGGATAATTACCGCATACAAATGAATTTTATGACATTGAGATGTTCCAGTCCCATATTTATGTGTGTGTATTCTTTGCTATTGATATTCAACCTCTACATTCATCAGCTAAGCTGTTTACTTCTACAATGGCACATTTCTGTCACCTGCAGCTTCTAGTCCTCTTCTTCTGCATCCCAGCTGGCAGGTGCTTTAACTGTCTGTATGTCTCTGTGCACTTTTTTCTGTTAATATTGTTCTGATAGTGTTAAGGGTTGTGGGCTCACTGAAAATAATTTCTGTTGGCTACTACAGCTGTTGCATCCACTCAAGAAGGAAACTCCTTCCAGGTGAGCCACTCTGGAGGAATATCTCTACACTGGCTGCATGAGCAGCAACACAACACTGCTAGTGCAGTTGTATGAACATGCAGTGTTCATTCTCTGTAAATATTTCAGATAATACTGTAAGGTATATGTTGCACACATACAGAACCTTCTTTATCTTTTTTTCAAAAAAAAAAAAAAAGAAATGGCCTCTGTACTATTTGGAGATTCAGTGATCTGTGAATGTGTTGCTTAGGTTTAGCAGAAATTCTCATATTTGCCAAATGAAGTGGAAAAATCCTAAGATGTCCAAGGTAATGAATGCTGCACTGCCCCAAATCGTTGCATACACACCAGAAGTCTATGTACCAATATGACAAAGACCCTGGTTTTTTTGTATTTGAAAATGCCTTTGTCCTTTTCCACTGTTGTAGGGATTTTTTCCAAAGTGCTTTCACTAATTATAATTGGTGATTAAAAGTTCTTAGGTGCAAAAGTTAATTAGTAAAAAAAGAGCTTGCTACCAACTGCTAGTAGTAACTGGTATATTGTGAATATCCTCCCTATACTTTCAAGGTCCCTGCCCTGAGTGTGGTGTGTCCTGGAGTGTCTCTGAAGGCATCTTTCATATGAACAGTACACACAATATCAAGTCGTAACACATTTTAAACTGCTCACTGATGTAGAGGATAATCTTGTGTGATGCAAAGTCTCTGAAAGTCATATTGATGTCCGGCCATAAAGTATTGATACCTATCAAGAACTTCAATAAGAACATCAGAAAGATCACATCATGAGGCAAGGTTCACTTTATTTCCAAGGTATTTTATCAGTTTGGTTATCTTGCCTGATGATAGCTTGTTATTTTTAGAGAGAGATTGAGGATAACATTGGTTTTCATGATGACAGAAGTCTTGTAAGTCACCTTCTTTCTTCTGATAGGCAACAAATAATTACAGGAATAAAAGAAAATAATTTTTAGAAGGATTATTTGCTGGGTGCTTTGTGACACAGTCTTGAAGAAATTGCATATGAAGAAATATTTCTGTAAATGAGCTCAGATAATATTTATCTTCACAATTATTTTTGTCACAAAATCATTATATAGTGTGATGTCAGCATATCTGATGTTTTCTGAAAACATGCAAAGACCACTCATTAGGACTTCTTAAAGAACACACAGAATGTTTTCAAAACATATCCTTGTATTTTCCTGTCATATAATTAGCAGACAGACATGTCCAGAGAACAACTTATGGCCCATTGCAGTGTGGACCTGAAGCAGGTGCTAACCAGATGTAATTTTCTCGTCTCAGTCCCATTACTTTCTGTCCCAAAACTGTGTCTCCCTTGAATCACTTTCATTATCTGAATCTTGCACAGAGAAGGCTTATTAGCTACACTAGATCACATCAGGTTTCTTCCTCCTCTCTCTGCACACTTCCACACCTTTCCTGCTGTCTGATTATCCTCTGCTTCCTTAGCAGCATCATAATCCTGTGATCAACCAGCTGTGGGCCATGTGTGTAGAGCTATAAAAATTGTTGCAGATATGTTTGTAAACCTATTATATGTTTATTATTTTAATTTCAGAAGGAATGGGGAATGCATTCATTACAATAAAAGTCTTCAGCATAATTAAGAAGTTCCTTCTTACATGTTTTCTTCATTTTTTTTCTCAGTTCATTTTTTACTATTAATTCATTGCAATATTATGGATGTCAGATGCATGCAGAAAAATTTGAGGACATATTTCATTCTATAAAAGTTTGTTCCTCTATAAGTTTTCCTAAATATACTTACTGCTAGAGATGACAGTCAGTATTATTCATGTCAAAACTTACTCTTTATATTTCAAAATTCAGCACCCTTTTGTTACAGGATAGTGGTATTTCTACTAAGCTTGTCTCTTTCTCATGATGACATTTTGTTTAAATAAGAAAATCTGTATAAAGTTACTTTGTGCCTATGGGTGAATTTATTTGAAGTGTAAAATGTCAAACTGGCAACAGCAATAATCCTGTAAATTAGGTATGTCAAATGATGTACATGTAGACTTGTGATTCATCCAAGAGTGGAAGAATTTCTATTTCAAGAAACCTGAGTCATGAGTTCCCATTTCTTAATTGGTACTCTTGACAAAAGTGAGGAATATACCAATATAAAAAATTTATAACTCAGAAAATATTGAGTCTGGAGTAAAACTAACACCATCTCCCAGTTCAGCAATTCTCAGAAAGAAAAAAGATATCTCTACACATGGAACAGAGTTCACCATCAAACAGCAATTTTCTAATTAGCAACTGCTACTAAACAATGTCCAGGAGGTTGCCTAGAGTGGGGCATAAATGCATTTACATGCTGTTACATGAACTGTGCTGTGAGATGGATTGTGCTGCATGAGCCAGTCCAGAACAGTCACAGTCTCTGAGATGATCCGATCCCACATCATCACCTCCGAGACCTGGTACATTCTCACTATTAAGACTGAAAATGCCTGGGGAGACAATGGAGCCAGAAGGAAAACTGGGTGGAACATGTATGGAGAAAACGCCACATGGCTGTGGCTGTTACAGCTGAAAAATCACCTTGTCACCAAAGCTGGTCCCTTGTCTGTAACCTTTCCTGAGCCCTTTGCTGGGTAGTGCAAAGGGCAGTGCTGTCCCTCAGGTTCTCCAAGGTCACTTCTGAGAAAGGCATTTTCTGATTTTTTTTGGTGAATGTGAGCTGGATTATCAAATATAAATTTGAACTATTTAAGTTTGATTTGAAGGAACTAAGTTACAGAGTGCTTACCTAAGCAGGTTCCCAGAAAATCTGAAGGGCAGTAAGGAGTATTAGTAAATACTGAGGAACACGATTTTTTTTCTAATTCTATTATTTCAGCTAGAGCATTTCAAAATTAGAATTTTCTCTATGAAAGGAGAAGAAATTTTGTCGAAGTAATGAATTTAATTGCAGCTATTTGTGCTAAGTACAGTGCCAATAATTTTCCATCCTCAGAGAAGATTTAGCATTTTCCTGCAATGCTAAAATGGACTAGGGCACAGTTCAGTTCCTATGGAAGCTCTGCCACTTCTTACTCTTTATTTGAGTCTTCTCTTTGGTGTAATAGTATCAACACGACTTTATACACCTGTAATGCATGCTACTATTTGCATATGTAGTATCTAGAATACTATTGTATTGTGTTACTCTGTTACTGTAATATGGATTGCAGCACACTTTGCAGTGCTTTACCTGCCACTTTCTCCACTGAAATGCAGAAACTTCAGCAGTAACTATTCTCTTTTACAGAGAAAGAAATAGCTTTGTTGGATTTATAGGTCACAATTAAATTAAAAATGCTACTGTCCAAAAAGAAGGAAAAAGGTAAGTAATTTAAATTATTACTTATTACATACATACCATGTTAATCCTGTGGTATACACAGCAAATAGGAATTTTCTCCTCCTTTCAAATTCTTGTGCTTCCTGAGGAATAACAGTGTTCTCAGACAACACTAAGCAGCTATTGCACAGTGCTTCTCTATGAACTTTCTCATGGACTCATATCATTATTGTCATTCTCTGCATTTCAGGAGGTAGGCTAATTATAACACCTAAATTAATTGGGAATTAGCTACACCCAGCTACACTGATACTACCTGGTAACATCACATGGTAATGTCACTTCATAAAGATTAAAATAAGCTATGGAGTAATATTTTATCCTGAACTGAATGCTGGCCATATAATAGGTCTCTAGCCTTAAAATAGCTTAGTGATCCTTTAGAGGATGGGACAGAGAGGATCAGCCCCCAAAACATCAGTACTAAAAATCCATAACTGAACCCAAATAATCAATTAAATGACAGAAGTAGAACTAGTTTGAAGTTCAAACACACTAGAAGAATATTTCTGGAAAGGAGAGCTGAAAGAGTTTTGAGGCATACCCAGTCACCAGCATCAACACAGGGACATGCAGGCAGCAAAAGCATCCATCAAAGGAATCTATATATAGCTACTACACCTCGTTGCTTGTTGGGCACAACGCAAATATTCTTCTAAAACCTTGATGTCTGCAAACCTCCCAAGTGAGGCTTACAGGTAAAGGAAGCTGTCCAAATGTGTGTTTTTCCTCTTATCTTGTAATTAATTAATCGCTTTGCACAGGCTTGTTTCTGTTTATTTTCAGTGTCAGTGTAAGTTTTCCAAGCTCTGTTAAAAATGAAATATTGTCAACAACAGAACTAGAGACTAAGTATATCTTTAAGTGACCCTGGCTGCCTACCCTCTTTTGCATGTGTTAAGAAATTGAAACATTATTCAGAGTTGGCTGTTAGCCACACTGCATTCATATACCACTCTAAACTTGTTTTTCAGACATTCCTCAGTGTTAAATGGCATAAAGTACATCACATTGTTTGCGAAGAAATCTCACCTTTATGATCCCTTTCATTTCTGCCTAATTGTCTAAGATAAGAATAGCTTTCTGCGCCTGAGGGGGAAATTTTCCATTACTGCTGAAAAGATAAATGGTAGAAAGCAAAATGAACTTGGCTCATTATAACCTCCTGAAAAAAAGGCAAATTAGTCTTCAGAAATGATATAATAGAGCTGACACTTTTAATAGTCTGGAGTTCAAATGTGGCATTTTATGTATTTTTTCCATAAAGCATAATACAAACAATTACAGATGCTGGCAATAATGAATGGTACTTAGTTTCTTTTACTAGCTTTATTCTGTAAGTTCCAGAGGGAGGAAAATGGTTTTACCAATAACCATTTTAATGAGGAGAGAAAGGTTACTTTTAAAGAAACATAACATACTTTTCAGAGTGTTTCTGTTCTTAATCTCTATAATAATTGCACTAATGCATTTTGATCTATAGTTGAAAGTGCATAAAATGCTTAGCATGGTGAAAGCCAGACAGCTTATTTGATAGTTTAAATATCTGGTGAGCTTTGCAAGGCAGGCCTGAAAAAAGATTTCTTTCTTAGTACAGATCATAGTTCATACTAATGGTCAGGCTTTGAACTTGGGATTCATTTAGATCAGTTACTTCTAAACATATTTTTGTTGTGCTGTGTATCATTAGTGATTAAAAGGTAGACACTGATTGGCTGGAGTACTGACTAGTATCACAAAATTTCATCTGACAGTGGAAACATTTGAGTATCCATACAGCAGAACTCTGGATCATTTAATTGAGGTAAAGGATGTGGTTAATCTCAAATATCTGTTCTTAAAAAAGAGGGAAAGCTTATCTTTTTATTTTGGAGACAGGTTTTTAAAATAAAAATTACATATATATTAAAATTTTATATTAAAATAAAATAGTTATATTTATATTAATTATTTATATTAAAATTATTATATTAAATTAATTTTATATTAAAATTACATATATATTAAAATATATATTAAAAGAGGTATATTGTTGTCAATCTATGCATCAGATTGGGAGCACCCTTAATTACTTAGATAAAAAAATCTTGACTTCATCAGGATTTAAAGTCTGGGTTAGGCAGGTTTTTAAAGCAATGCTGAACAGAGGACTTGACTTGAGGCCATAAGATTAAGATGATTTTTCTGACAGTTTAATTCCTTTTGCTCACAGGTCTGCATCTGACAGTCATTTTTTATCAACTTCACTTTCCAAAAACAAAGAAAAACGTCTGGAAAGTGTTGTTTGCACGCGATGCTTGTGCATACAGCAAAACTTTTTGTTTTTTCAACGGAGATCAGGTTCACAGATCAACGTTTACCATGAACATTTTGATTGTACTGATTAGCACATGTTGTGGGAAATGCCTGCATTTGTATGTAGCCTGAGGAGAGCTTAATACATTGCAGGTACTACCTAGGCAGAATGCAGTAGAACGAAAACAATAATAATAATTCACAGATATTCAATTATTGCCTAACACAACATTGCACACATTTTTATGGATACTTATAACTAGAACAACACAAGCTCATTAGCAACCGGAGAAGTATTTTAAATTATTTTATCAAAATGATTAATGCTACTCTTCCAATCTTATTGAGGTCAAATGTGTGCATGTATTTATGTGAATAAAAAAATAGATAAGTTCTGTACAAATAAACTTGTTAAGTCACCTTGCTTACTCAATTCTCCCTCTTCCCCACAAGCAACCTCTGTGCTGTAGGAGGAACAAGGTCATACCGACAGAGTCTTAAAAATACAATTTGTAATCCTTCTATGTACATAGTTCTAATGGGAAGGGGAAGGAGGTCCTGGCGACTGTGGAGTTTATTTCTGCTTTCATGTCATGCCAGGTTGCCAAACAAAGCATCCCTGGAGGTGCCCCGCTGGCTCCAAAGATGCCAGGTACCCTTTTTTTTTTTTCCTCTATTCCACATTTCTAGCGTTTGACCTCCTCTTTCTTTCTTTCTTTCTTTCTTTCTTTCTTTCTTTCTTTCTTTCTTTCTTTCTTTCTTTCTTTCTTTCTTTCTTTCTTTTTCTTTCTTTCTTTCTTTCTTTCTTTCTTTCTTTCTTTCTTTCTTTCTTTTCTCTGCCTTTGTTTTCAATTTTTCATTTTTCTTTTGCCTCAGAATTTCACTTATTTTTTCTAGATTCTATGTTCTTTCTAAGTTCAGGCAGATTTTCCTTTCTTCAAGGTGAGTTTAACATTGTCCTGCAGGTTGAAACTTAGATACACTGGAGCCAGAATATGAAAAACAAACACAACAAGAAACAGTGGCTGCTATCTATATTAAAAAGGGGTTGTACATCACTCTGAAGGTTATGTCAGCACAGACCAAATGGCATTTCTTTCAAAAACTTCTTGAATTTTTACTCTCTTCAGCAGCAGAGGTTCAGTTATTTAGCAAACTTCTTCCACAATAAGACAGCAATCCTTGCCACAGCCTCTGACTGATGCAGCAGCACAATTGCTCAGTGATAACTCTAGATACCACCCAGCACACTGATATAGGCTTGTTAAAATCTGGAGAGTTTATTTCAGTAACCACATTTCTTGCACTTGCTTGGCATATCTAACTGACATAGATTTTCCCCCCACTGTTACCAAATTTCTGGAGCTCCAAAAGATTATGTTTCTTCTAAGCCGTAATCCAGATCCTCAGTATTTCTGTGTAAGGTAAGTGCCCACGCTGCAGTGAGATGTGTGACTGCAGCGAGCTTACACGTCCCCAAGTCATCTTTCAGAGAACCTCTTTGAATGCAAGTGGCCATGCTGCAGGATGGTTCTCCCCCCCTCATTCACCTGACCAGCTGGACACTGGTCACCTTTGAGCTGAGTAATATGGCACTGTAAGCACTGTACTGTACCTAAATCCTGAACTCTCCAGAGCACTGTAATTAGTGCAGGATCAATCCTGTGCTAATGTTGTCCCACACATGACTAACCCAGCCATCCAGTTTTCAGTTCAAAGCTTGCTTCTTATAGCCAGAAGAGTTCAGTGCATCTCAACACTTCCATCTACACCTGTCCTAAATGCTTCCTCAGTGTCACTGGCAGGTTTCTCATGCTCCATGTTGAACTCTGTACTGCCAGCAGCTGCACAGGTACCAGCCTGAACTAGCTGACAGCTACCCAGGGTACAGCTGCAAGGTGACAGTCACACCTTTGGGTTTCAGTGTCAGCACACCCTATGCTGACAGCAGTGAGAGAGGAGGTGACATGAGGCAGAGGCCAAGAGTGTAACCCCCTTCAAATGAGCTTTTACAATGTGTGAAACTGGCCTAAAATAGAGTTTGTTTTCAAGGTGAGAGGTACATAAAACGAACTTTTATGCTGATTCTACAATTCCTCCAGTCTTCCTTAAGGCACAGATTTCTGTTCTAATGGTTTAGTGATACTATCCATCAGAGGGTTCAGCCTTTGCAGTATGTTACACAGTAGTCCCTAGGTTTGACTCAGGAACAATATATCATTTTAGTATTGTTTTATAGCCTGTTGTCAGCTGTACATTTATCATACTTATTTATTTATTTATTGGGAAAGAATGTGTGAAATTTCTAATCATCAATATTTGATTGAATGTAACCAATCTGAACTAAAACAAAGTCATATCAGTGAAAGGAATATCATAGAAGTAGTCATCAAGAAGTGCTAAAATTAGCTGTCAATCTTACCTTATCTGTCTTATCTGGTAAACTTCAAGATAAGTGACAAAGTTAGAAATTGCTCACACACTTACTGATACTCCTAATGTTGGAAGTGTTAACAATGCTCAGGGCAGGGAAACTGTCCACCTTTTCCATAGCCTTCAGGATCAATGATCTGCATGACAGACTTCATTCTTCTTTTTGAAATTTAAATTCTTAGCAATACATGTATTGTAGTCACTACTGTGCAGAAACATTGGAGCCAGGTTTAAAATATCCTGTTAAAGGACCTGTAGTAGTTCAGCTATAGCACAGAGTAGAAACAGCTGGACCCTGTGTGCACTGTATAGAAGAAGCAAATTAGTGAAAAACCTCGTCCATACTGGTGTCACACAATGTATCCACAGTAGGACACTGCTGATACTGAAACTTTGCTAGAGTAAATGTAGTTTAGGTATGCTGATGTAGAAACACCTTCATAAAGAATCAAAAAATGTGAATCACAAACAATTACTGAATAGGGTCCGGATTTGAAAGAAAAAAAAACAAAACAAAGAGCAATTAATTAAGCAAGTGAGAACACTGCCAAAAGAAAGCATAGGATAAGATATTAAGTACTGCGTGGAATCAGATCTGTGGTGGTGTATTTCCCCACTCCTGTTCTTACTAAATTGCCTGCCCTTTCCACACGGCTCTTCCCCACCCATAGTCCTGACCACTCCCTCATGTTCTCCCTATTGGTCTCCTGGTACCCCAACTCCACCCATGTACCACCCCTATGCTCTGAGACCATTAGTCCATGTGCTCTCTCTGGCCCTTCATCCCCAGATAAACCGAGGCTCCGTGCCGTGGGCCCTGCTCTCTGCCGTGGGGCGCCAGCCTTTCTCTGCGTGGGCCAGCCATGCCCTGTGCTGGCTCTCGACGTCTGGGAGCCAGCACGTGGGCCGGCTGTAGGCTCCTGGGAGAAAACATGGAATAAAAGACCTTCTCCAGTCCCCATGCAGAGAGCCTTCTTGCCTACTTTATCATCATCGCCACGCGGAGTCACAGCCGGCCGGAGCAAGTGAGGGCCAGCCTGGAAGAGGCCATGGGATGCAGCATGGCTGCTTGCCTTAAGGGACCCCCACAGCGCTCTCCGGGCAGGCTGTGGCATGCCACACCAACACAGGGAACTAACACATCTACCTTGCTGTAAAGGTATAGAACGTCAAGTACACCAGAACTCCTAGCTAAATTATGGTGCGTCCTTGGCCAAAGCTCTTTAATACTCTGATACAACAGGAGGGGGTAAGGTGAAGAAAAGCACTGAGCTGCCTGGCAGGAATCTCCTTTTCTAGTTAAATAGGGGCAAGTATGGAAGTTGCTCATATAGAAAACTCCATAGTCTTCCTAGGAACTGGCTTCATTACATGATCAAAATTAAATTCCAGAAAAAAATAGGATTATAATTTAAGAGGTAAGAAATGTGTTTCTGTCTAGTTTGAATAACTAGAAGAAAATTTTTGTAGAAATTTAACTTAGCTTTCACCTGTACTCATAGCTGTGAATGAGGGTATTATTGATCTCCCAGAGATGCACACCAGCAACTTCACAATCCCTGTTCCTTCCCCTCTTCCTCCTTTGGGTCAGTATCTTGTAGAGGAGAGTGGACAAGTGTCTGTTTACATGGTGGAAACAGGATGGAACAAATCCACACTCAGAACTGAGTCTTTTCTCCAGGGGAAACAGCTCCTCCCAGCTCAAAACTCAGCTTTCTAGGTAAAATAACCAGTATTGGTGCTTAAAAAAAATTTTGAATCAGTCCCCTTTATTACTAAACAGATGAAAAATACCACAGTTGCTTTTATATTGGTATTGCATATGGTAAATAACTCTATTAAGCTAGTCCTATAAATAATAAACCTGTAAATTGTTTCCATCACCACAAATGCCCGAAAAAACCTTAAAAGAAAAATTAAATAAGAATTGTGATCCTTAACGAATAAATGCTTCATTCCAAACACACTATTCCAGAAAGCCCTTTTTATTTTAACATTCCAAAATTCTTGTCTCTGCATTTCCCTGTCCTTAAATGCAAGGTGCATCCATCTAACACTTTTTGTAAGGAAGGATTCTTCTCTGCCCACATTAATAAGAAAATCTAATTTCTCTTTCTTCCCATTAGAGCAGCCTATTCTGAAAGTTGAGTGTTGAGGTAATCTCAAATGGAATGCTCCTCTACCAGTCAGATTTCTTCTCTTGCAAAATCCCTCCATGATGTGTTTCTGATGATGAAAGATGAAGGTAACTAATATATCTGTCTGATATTCTTTTTCTTGCAAAACAATAAATTCCCTGTATTTTAGTTTTGTTTCAAATGGCCTGAAATCTTCACAATACAGCTTTGTTTTGTAGGGCCAGTTGGGGGAGAAATTCTGAATTCACACAAGAGGCTATTCTCTGTTCTCAAATGTGGATATCACTGTTTGAAGTAGTCATAGATACTCAGGTGTAGAGTTTCCTGAGGAGATGAAAAATGTGTGCCCAGCTCTGTATCCTGAATGCCCAGCATTTCAACATTCCTTTTCCAGTCATGTACCTAAAGTTCATGCTGTAGAGCATTTGGGATCCTTTAAAACATTTGGACATCTTTGCTCCACTTTACATAAAGCATAAACCATTGTCAGTAAAGAAGTGAAGTTGAAGAGCTTTGTGGTTGGAATAGTCACCAAAGATGGATAAGAACTTCCTCCCTGGCTGCCTTTGCTGAACAGCCTGACCTGCGGTGACACAGTGTCAAGGTGCTTCTGGTAACAAATAATTATTTCTTGCTAAATAGAACAGTTGCACTAGCAGTATCTGCCTCGAGCCCAGGATATTTAGCTTGGAAAAAGCATATGACTATCTTTTCTCTTGGCAGGGAGTACCCCTCAGGGAAAGGAGGGAACAAAATAACAGATTCTGATTTTCTTGACTGTTCTCATGGTTCAGCACTGAGATAGCAGGGAAACATCTCTTGGGGTTTTTTTATTTGTCCCATCATTTTATTTGACTCTACATTCTGAAGAAGGAACAGTTCTGCCATGTCGAACTCCATGACTTTTCTTGCTGTGGTGTAAAGCAAGCCAACACATTTTAAAAGCATTTTCATCTAGAATGATTTAGGCCACTGAACTACAGAATTAATTACTCACACAGCCCTATTAAACAAATACGCAGATCTAAACAACTGTATTACCTGATCTTTATTATTTATCAAATGGTAAAATTTAAAAAATATTTTGTTCCAGCATCTGTTCTTTTCCTTTTATGTATGTGCTCTCTTGGTGTCTTCCAATTTCCATTCATCTACTTCTCCAGCCACATCTATTCATACACTTTTTTTGTACTTCTTAATACAACAGTAGCATACTAACATATTTCTACATTTTATTTCACTTAAGTTCAGTCTTTTCCCAGCACTAGTTTTGCTCTCCTTGATTTAACAGAAAGTGCTAATTCTGACTTTATAGTGTCACAATGGCGCAGTTCTTTGGTACGGAGAGATGTGAGTAAAACTGTTGCGGCGGCGGTCTGGTGGCAGTAAGCCATAACCTTCCAAAAGCGTCTCCAGCTAGGAGCCACTCGGCAGGCTACTGCACACACACGCATACAAACTGGACAGCTTCTTCAAAAGTCCATGGCCAAGAGTCCATGGGAGAGGTTTATTCCAGCCACACATGTGGAGTACAACCAGGGAGAACGAACAGGGGACGAAGAGAGAGAGAAAGTGGAAGGGACCAGGTTTTTATACGGGGTGGGTAGGGGCAGAGAGGGAGCATCAGGGACCAATAATCTGAGGGCATGGGGTCAGTACCCAGGCGGGGCTAGGGTGTGGGAGCAAATGGGGAAACCCTGAGGGAG
>VZRQ01011090.1:421346-443364 GCA_013397975.1 Machaerirhynchus nigripectus
AACAGGCCCACCAGCCTCCACGTGAAACTGTGCAGAATCAGGTTCTATGCAAGGACAAGTCCTGCAAAACTAAAGCTGTAGCTAACATGATAGATTTCAGGAGAGTGGAATAGGAAATTTCATCTCAAGAATCTGATTAGCATACAAATGGGTGGTAGTGACACTGACTGAGGTGAGAAGCTGATTCCATGAATAAAATACCAAAATTATTTACTGTACATCCATATGGAACCTTCACAGGGAGGTGAATAGTTTCTTTGATTTTTTGGTTTTTTAACATAGGTATGAAACAGGTTTACTGTTACTCTTCAGACACTGTTGCATCCTGCATATCCTTTGACATTACAAAACAGTTTTAATATACCAAAGCTAAAACAAAAACCCAAGTTGGACAGATAAGCAGGAGACAGCCAGATGTTACCCATGTTTCTCTTTCATTTCTCCACTGCTTTAGTTCTTGTTAGTGTGTTTACTGTATACATACCATATTGACATATTTTGATTAATCATCAAAAAGAGGACTGGATCTTATGCTACACATTCCCTGAGATGAAATTTCAACTGGTTAACAGCCAGTAGATATTTGGTCAAAGGATTGTTTCCAAGAGAAACAACAGTGTGAGATTTCCATGCAGAAGTCCTTCAGTCTCACTTTTGTGCCTCAGAGAGATAGGAATAGCCTATCCATGCACTAGTTAACACTTTTTTTTTCTTCTGTTTTTTCTTTTTCCATTTTTTCTTCCTTCCACAATATAGACTGAGTTGAAACTGTAGCTCTTTTTAGAAAGCTTGGGTCTTAGCATCTCCCTGATGCACTTGACTGCACTCCAACCGCAGCTCTTCATGCCCTGGTTTTCCTTCTAAGTTAAGATATGGTTTCATAATGGTGAAATGACTGTTTTTTGGCACAGCATGTATTACCTCATACTATGCAGAATCAACCTCAGCTGGCCATTTCAGCACCTTTACATTTCCAGATAAGTGCAGAGGGACCATATTGTTAATAACTGGAGTCCATTAGTAACTCGGGAAAGCATCAGAAAGGAATTTCTGTTGCACAACACAGAAAGGATGGGTCACATTTTAAAGACCAGGATCAGCAAAGTGAATTTAGTTACAGATTCCATCTCAAGTGATTCTGTATGCAGGTAAGTTCTTAAATCTGTATATTTATTCTAGTTAAAATATTTATGTAACCCCTTGGTCAGTTCAAAACTGTGTAGGAGGAATCAAAAGCAAGAAGGAAGAGCAACTATCCATATTCCTTTGAGAGCTCTCTAACTCAGTTTTCCTACAGTACCATATTAGCAGTATGCAGTTCTGCATGTTTTCTTAGCAAAACTTGAGACTACCACAAAGTGAATAAAGAGGCAATGTTCTAACAGCAATATGACCTCCAGAAAAGGCTTTCTATCACCTGGGACCTTTTTTTCTCATCAATACAATGAGATATTTACATTGGGAGACTATGGCTGTTTCTTCAGCTTCCAAGTTCCCCTCATCAATATCCATAGGAAAGTCTCAGCTTCTTTCAGTGGGTGTTGACATTTCTGTTTCAAGAGGCAATAACTCTGTGATCTGCTCAGTCCCACATGGACCTGAATTCTGCATTCAGTGAGATTAGGGTGAAAGCTGTAGCTGTGTTCAGACTAAATAACTGAGTGACATGCAGATATTTTCTATGTTTTTTAACCTTGAATGACCTCCTGATTACCCCTCTAAAGACAGAATACACCAGACCTTGTGCCAAAGCCCAACCTAGCAGTCCCAGTGTAATCTGAAAAGCTACAGGTGTCCCTGCCTTGGCTTGTTAACATCACAGGACTGACTTAACCAAAAGAGGGCTCCTTCATAGTAACTCTTCTTGTGAACACTTGGTTTTGTCTTCTTTGGTTTCATCATTAGTCAGAGAACACTTGCTCATTGTTCATTTTTGTCAGTCTTAACCACCAACACAGAGAAAGAACCAGGTCTTGTATTTACTTTTTACTCCTTCCAAAATTAAGAAAGTTGGAGCTTTTACTGTTAAAATTTTACATTTCCTATTTTAGTTTATTTTTTCTTATGTAATAAAAAAACTACATGAATTTATACAAATATACATGCATGTATTTTCTGGAATAAAGTTAATGCTCAAAAGACTTTTTTTTTAGTTAGCTAGGTGGTATTAAAAACAACAACAAAAAAACAAGGAAGACTTGCCTTTGCATTTATGAAGCAAAATAATGTTACTGAAATCTCAAGGTTTTATATTGCCTGCCTTATCTTCTTCCAGTATGGAAAATGGATTGACTAATTAAGAGTGGTATTGAGGATAAGAATATAAGTAGTGGATATAGTTAACAAGCTTTGAGGGATGATGCAATACGTATTTTTCTTACTAAAGCACAGCTAGAAATAAAGTCTCCAGCTTTAGTATACCATAATGGTAGTTCATGAGTAACCTGTTTTCTCACATTAATTTTAAGCTGGCAGGCTTCCATTATATAATGTTGACTTTGGAGTGAACTCCTTCAAAGCTCTCTTGAAGGCATTAACTTTCAATTTCAAAACTGCCGTAGAGGAAAAGAGATATTGGATCTCCTTGGAATAGTTATGCTGTGAGGGCAGTGTTGTTATTGCTCCTGGGTTGGAATCTGTGCTGAGAAGGCTCAAAGCCTGTTGGGAACATCTTGCATTTGGACTGAGCTGTCAGTACTCTCTACTCAGAAACTGCTGTAGGAAATGAATAGTGTACCAACTATCGTCATTGCAATAATCTGTCCACAGTATGGGAGGGCAAAAAACTGTGAAAGTGTTCACTACAAATAAATCAGTAATTAGAAGCAGAAGTGTGAACTTTTTTGCTTTAAAAATTTACACAGTAAAGTGATGAAATGGCTATCCTAATTTTTTGATTTTAGGAAACCCTGATATAACTGCTAAAGGAAGAGCCCAAAAGTCATCTTGAGGCTCATAAACTGTTTTTTGAACCTTTTACTAGGCATATTTGGTGTTTTGCAAATTGAATACTGCAGGCAGCATAAGTGACAGCACTCAGAACTTGTGGGTACGGTACTGGCCTTGCTGCAATTCCTAGACTATGCAATATCACCTCAAAAATCCCTCTGGTGCACCAGAATTGGGACAGAAGATTGTGCAGAGTTCCTGAGGGTGATATTTATTGACCTGGTTGTAGACAAAGAGGCAGTAAGACCACACCACTCTCACTTAGCAAGCTGCTAATTAGACCCCCTGAAGAAGAGTTTCCTGGCTTGGGGTCAGCTCTAGGCTGCACAGCTGTGTTGCTGGGGCATGCCTGAGCTACCAGTACTCATGTGTGGCATGGCATTATGCACCCTATCAGTCTGGGTCTTACATGAAGGTTTCTTCATCACGCTTCATGACATAACATGAATATTTTCTGAGAGCTCTCTGATTTAAAGGGAGCTTGAAAATGCTCAACCACCACAGCATTTTAGACATCTTTGTGTCAAACAAATATTAGCATCCGTAACCTGTTGAATAACTCTTAAAATATCATTATGTTAGTATTCTCCAAATTCAACTTTCCAAACTTATGTAACAAGCTTTTTTCTTCCCCATCAAAAGAAATATCATAAGAGGTTTCCCATGCAATCCCAAGTGACTGGCTAGTGGTAGAAGCAATGCAGTATAACATCTAACAGGACATTGTAAATCTCAGGGCTTAAAGTCAGTAATGCTGGTTACTAAAGTCTTCCCTTACTTTTTTTTCACTTTGTAGCTATGCTCAAGTTTGCAGCACAGGCAACCTTCAAAAAGCTGGAAGATCAGGGAAGCCCTCCTAAAAATTCTCTTCTGTGCTATTGAACCACCTCAGAAATAAATACTTTAACAATATAGTATGCTGTTTCAAGGTGTTACTAATGCTATAGGAGTATACAGATATTCTTTGCCAATTAAGTTTGTCAGACACTGAGGCTTTCTATCACAAATGCAAAAATTGAGAACAGGCGTGCTGTAGCTTGCCATAGGTATCTACTGTCTGCAGGAAACTGACTGCATGGCTTAAAATGTGGGGGTGAGGGATGCTAAAGAGGGAGACTAGGGATAGTTTCTTACGGAGAAAAAAAAGTTATATAAAAAAATACTGTAATAAATGGGAATACAGAAAAAAGAAAGAAGAACAATCCAGTAGGGCATAGATAAAAAAACCTAGCACATATTTTAGATGCAACCTGGCAGGAAAGAGAATACAAATGTGCCAAAATTAATATACTGCAGCAGAATGCTGGTTTTATTCTGCCCATTCATCACTACATATGTTTTTATGTCATGCTGATAAAAAATTATGCTTTTGTGGGTTCCATGATACTCCTGGAGGAAAGCTGCACCAGGGACAGAGAAGTCTGAATAATCAAAACATGGGAGATGAGAAACATTTGCAAAGCCCATCTCTCATATTTTGGGAGGAACACACCAAACTGCTGGGGAAACCACTCTCAAAAATATTTGCTAATGACTGTCTCCAAAGGCTTTCTGGACAAGGTGGCCCTTTGTGCAGGAAAAGATGGAGCTGCAAATCCCACCTTGCCCTGCTCCATCTGAACATACACCGCCCAATCCTGCTGTCTCTTTGATTGTGGACACGTTGCCTTCTGGCTCTCCCTCCTTCCCCTTTAGATCTCACTGCTCCCTGACATCTTTTACAGCTGCTGTTGTGATTGATGGCTAACTCACTTCAGTTAAAATGAGTTTTCTTAAATTGTTTGAAATAAAACATGCAGTATAATTCCTGTCTTAGTCTGTTTCTTCCTGACATAGGTTAGGAAGCAATCAGGCAGGTGCATCAGATGGCAAATCTAGAAAGAAAATTACACTGGAAGGAGTTCGACCAGAAAGAGACAAAGAGACCAGAAAGAGACAAAGAAGTCCACAAACCATAATCTCCTCAGCTTTCAGGGGCAGCATAGTGTCTTAGACTACATAAATCCATCAATTTTCCACACAGCCAGTCCTTTTGTTCCAGCTAGTTCATTCTTGAGTGTCCATCACAAATAACTGCCCTTCAGCTGCACTATACAACACCTGATTTGTATCATGTATCAACTGCTCAGTGATGGCAGCCAACTCAAGATTAAACACAAGATATTTTCCATTTGTTTCCAGTCTGTTATCCTTTGGTTTATCACCAAAGAGTAGAGTGTGTAATAAGCTTTTTTCATAGTTAAGAGACAATCGAAGAAAACAATTTGGAGATGAGGGTGCCAATCTGAAAAGTCAAACCTAATGATATGCCAGGATTTGATTTCAAGATGGAGGATCTTTAGAGTTAACCTCTAAAACCTGAACTTTTGGAAGGCAAGATTGAAAGTGTTGTCAGTAAAGCAGTTTTCCATCAGAATTACTCATAACTGTCACACAGTTACAGGCTTGGTTTGAACAAATGTCTCTAGAAAGGAGCACGAATTCACTGAAAGATTTTCTGTCTGCCTGCTATGAGAGAGCCTAAATCTGAGACAGCCAATGACAAGGCTGTCTCTGCAGCAAGAAAGCTGGATTTTTGTTCTTGTGGAGAAACTTGTGCATGGGTGCACACATGGAGGCTGTGTGTGTCCCAGTCAGAATAAAACCAAATTTCAGAATATTGTTCATACACAATGAAATTATTTTTCTCAGAATTCCTTTTGGTGTGCAAACTCAGATGCCAAGGTCCAGTCACTGAGATGCCAAGATCCAAACAGTCTGTGTGAGCAGACTAGGACCTTGGCATGAGAAGGGGAACCTTTTATGAAACACATGTGGAGGTAAGTGTCAGAAATTGGTAATGGCTACTCTGAGCTCATCCTATATTCCCATCTCCTTAGAACTCATTGCCAGAGTAGAGATGTAGCACATCTCTCTAATCTCCATGAGTATAAACCTAGATGTAATATCCTACCCAAAAATTTTGCCTTAATTTTGCATTGCAAGTTCTGACTTCTTTTTAGGGCATTCTCTGGCATTAATTATACTCTCCCTATATATAAATGACTCACACACTCGTAGGAAGAAAAGAATACTATAAAGACCCCAGACCACAGTTCTGTCCAGAAAATGTAACATTTAAAATAACATAGTTAATAATATTTTAATATTTTGTGAAAAAAATTAATATATGACAGCAAAAAAGAAGTCCTGAAAACCCCTTCCTCTTATAATGATAAGCCATCTCCTTCAGAAATAATAGCAGTGTTTTCATTATGATGTGAAATCTATCCTCTATAAGTTACACTACAATTTGGAAGAGACTAAAGAAACTGAAGATGTTTTTAACCATGATTTTGAAACAAAATAACCTCTAATTGAATATGTCTTATTCTAACAATATTCTAACAGTGAAGGATTTGTATTTTTACAGTGGCTCAAAACTTCATGCATTCGCAATGGAATTGTGTAAATTAGAGATACAAATTAGTAAAGCAAAGTGTGAATTCAAGGTTAGTAATAATTTCAAGTCTGTCCATCATGACTTGTGGGTGATCCATTGTGGTCTCAGAGCTGATCACTTGGCCCATACTTTAAAATATTTTCCCACAGGTTTTGCTACTTTTTAGACCCAATCTACTCTGGTACTATTCCTTTTGATAACCCTTCTGGAGTTCTTACTATGTCACTTAGCAAATGTGCATTTTAATGCCACTGAAAAGCTAAGGATTCTATATGAATCTGATTTACATTCAGTTACTTTTTAATGACCTCATTAGCATTCCTTCTTTATCCTTCAACAATGACTATTTAAATCAGGATCTTTTTGTTTTAATGGAGTGCTGTCAAAGAGATGGGACGACTTTGGGTTATCTCTCCAGATGTACTTTGGAAGAAAAAGGTCAGTGCTACTGTAGCTAGGTTGCAGAATTCTTGGAAGCATAGAAGGGTTTGGCTTGGAAGGGGACCTTGAAGATCAGCTAGTTCCAACCTCCCTGCCATGGGCAGGGACACCTTTCACTAGACCAGGTTTCTTAGAGCTCCAGGGATGGAGCATTCACAAGTTTCCTGGGCAACCTGTTCCAGTGTCTCACCACCCTCAAGGTAAAGAATATTTTCCTTATATCTAATCTAAACCTACTCTCTTCCAGTTTGAATCCATTCATGATTGGCTTTCTGGGCCAATTAGATTCTACCTGTTTCTTAATCACCCCAGTTGATAGGTTACCATTATCTACTACTGCTGAAGTAACTTTTTCTACTACTTCTCCCATCAAGGGAATAACCTCTAAAGTAAAACTGTGGGGCAGTGAAGTCTGCAACTCACAAGGTAGAATCACCTCAGCCTGTCTGTTGGAACATGAATTAAGTCCAGAACTAAGCAGCTGACCATACCAGTCCAGTTCAACACTGTCTTCAACAGACACAAACTCTCTAAGTCACTATTTTCTCTATAAAACACGACTCTCTAATCCAAAATTTGGATCCTCAAAACCTTTACTCAGCTTCTGCCTGGCTCTATGGACACATGCATGCTTTAGAGAGAAACAGTTTCCCCTCAGTGAAACTATATACGTGTGCCTGAATGGAAGCTCCTGGGCATGAGAATGCTAAGGAAGTAGTTGCCAAAATACTGCAGGATGGATATAGCAGATGTTCTTCTCCCAGTGATCCACAACTACTGAAATTCCTTGCACTGATCTTGGCAGTACTCTGTACTCTCTTCTCTGTGTCAGTAGTTGGTGGCTAGACATTTACCCAGAAAATGAAAACCTAGAATCAATTCCATCTGATAGCAGGAATATCTACATCTTTCCTTCCAAAGTAAAGATCACCACCAAGCGAACAACAGATGTGTGATTTACCTAATCTTTAGTGTCCTGTCGTAGGAAAATTCAGTGTGGGCTGAGGGAAACAGCAGAGCAATTGGAACTCAAAAACATACCTTGCATACTAGCCTAGAAACTCAGTCTTATTCTTTTAAGGTTTGTTTAAACCACTGAATACATTAGGAGAAAGGGCTGTCAAAAGTACTTCCCAAATTTACTCAAATGCTTGGCCAAATGCTCAACCAGTTGTGATTTTGGATATTGTCCTTAGTGCAGCAGGCAGCTTCAAGCTGAGACCAGAAATAGGAGAAAGGAACTTCTTGCATCCATGCAAAGCTGTCTTAGGTGGCTAGATAATTGCTAATTGCTCTGGTTCACCCAGGCCATTGTGATTTCTGTTTGCCTCAGGAAAAACTATAGTCTCCTTCAGGCTGTAAACCAAACCAAGCCTCTTTGTTATGTCCTTGCTTGCAGTTATTTCGTAGGACAAAAACTGTGGCACTCCCCACTCTGAGTACACTGCAGTTTGTTAGCTTGAGGGTTGCAATGTGTCCTGGGTGAAATGTATTAGCTGAAGTTACAGTTCCAAGGAAGACTGCCATGTCTGCATAAATTTACAGTTATTTTTTTCTAAAGTGCTGTACAGACAGACTTTGATATTATGATCTGTTTTCAATATTCATCTTTTCTTTTCAAAATGTCGAAGCAGAGGGAGGCCTTCACGGTTAAGATTACAGCTACATTTGGACTGATTTTAAATGAATAATGGAGAGTATGTATCATGTTGTCTGGGGATAATGTTAGAGCTACTGAAAACTGGGGCTTCTGACTCACAAGATTTTTAGTACTATTATTTAATGACTGAGTTCCAGGGAGACAAAGAACATCTTCCAGCTGAATCTGGGTAACTGCAAAGTCAGGCGTGAAAGAGGCTGAAGCAAAGACAGCTCAGCACAGCGCAGTGCTTTAATCTATCTTTTACAACATTCGCTAGAGCACTCTCAGTCTATATCACTACATCATTCCTGGATTTTTTATTTTGAGAACTACCTAAAACACACTGGCAGCCAAAAGTACAAGGATCATTGATTTTTGCTAACCTAGCTGAGGGCTTTAGGCTACAGAATTAGACTACTAAATCACAGAACACTAAGCTCTATACCTGCAAGACACTGCACCTCTTTTATATAAGAATTTTCTAAGTTTTCTGACTCAGAAACTCTTGTGCAGGGATATCAATTTTTTTTTTGGCCTGAAGAAGGGCTATGACAAAATCCTTTCATGACAGGCATAATACAGATCCTTGGTAAGACAGGCTGATCTAGCAAGTTTATAATAAAAATGCTAGATGAAAAATATGGTTTCTTGATTGGTAAAAATATATGAGATTTTGGAATAAATTTCAAAATAAAAATATAATCTTATTTTGAAAATGGATCTGATTGGTTCATCATATATCATAATAGTTTCGAGAATTAGATTTTTATTTTGACTTTTAAATATAAGCTATTAATATTTCACTTACTAATATCATGAAGCCCAGGTCCTTTTCCAGTAAAGAAAATAGGATCATTACATTGGAAAATATCAGCATTAACTTCTCAAACTTTTAGCAATTGTGGTTTCTGAGACCGGATATTTACTAACAATAAAACATTTTCTAGTCACTGTGGAAGGTTGCAAACTGCCTCTACTTTAATGCACTGAATACCTATATCTAGTTAAAGAACGACCCCATCGAGGACTTAGACCACTTCTTTCTTACCAAAACCACAAATTCTTGAAAGAAATATCTATAAACTTTTCCACAAGCCAAGCCCACACAAAAAGAAGAATGAAAAGCAAGAAGTGGATTTTAGAACAATTGGGTAATATTCTAGATCTGACAGCAGAGCTGAGGGTGAGACTGCACAACAGAATTTGGAGTCACTAACATCAGCAATGAAGCACCATTTTGAGAAAGACATGGTTTTGGTGACCATTTTTATTTAAAAAGCCCAACACTTGAAATTGAGTTTTATTCCCAACAGCTGCCCTCTGAATTTATAAAACAGGCTTCCTCAAGTGATCGGCATTTTAATCTTTCCTCAGTCAAAATTGCTAAATATCACTGAGTACTTCAATAGACGGTAGAGTGGCCTCGAGTTTTCAGGAAATCAAATGAAATTGATAAGGTTTTTTGTAGATAACTGTGAGAAAGACTGATAAATCACAGCACTTTTGATAAGAGTGAGGTACAGCCTTCGCAGCTTGATGAACACCATTACACAAAAAGCAAAAGAGAATTACATGTTTAGGGTAATTGGTAAAAGAGACCCCATTGCCACTTATAATCTGTTCCAGTTGCATCTCACAGACTCACAGAATATTCTGAGATGAAAGGGACCCACAAGGATCATTGAGTCCAACTCTTAAATAAATGGCCTATATGGGGATTGAACCCACGAATTTGCTGTTATTAAAACAACTGTTAGTACCATGCTCTAACCAACTGAGCTGATCTCAACTCGTTAGTGATGGAAAATTAATAGCTCAAAAATGCCTATGAAATTATAGGGTGATCTTGGTTCAGTTCCCAGTGTCAGTATGGTGGTCAGAGAGCACACCTTGCCACCAGGCAGGTGTGGCACTGCCTTGGTGAGGCACACCTGGCTCAAGGGGGAGCAGGTCCCAAGGGCTGCTTGGCTGAGAGGATAATACATGTGTTATTATCTTTCACAGCCTTTGTCAGTTTTTCATTTAATGGTATTTTAGCAATCCCTTGAGAGATGTCATACTGCTTCTCTTGACCAATCCAAGTGATACATACTTTAAGGAAAGGTTCCTCTCCTTGCAAAATATGCAGTTTTGTTTACTGCACAGTCTACCCCTTACTCATTGGATTTTACTAAATAAATTCTATTCCAAATGTAAATTTCCAGATATAAGCTACACCAGAATTTAGACTGCAATCCCATGCTACTCTGTCTTCAGTGTATTTATAACAATCAGAAATAATTTCTGTTATAAGTCATTACTTTAAATGTTTTTTTTAGTGTCAAAATAAATATTTCTGAAATGTGTTCAAATTTGACAAAGTTTCAAGATTATTCTATTTTATTTATCAATAAAAAAATTGTATATTTCCTAAACAACAAAGAGAGATCTAACTCCAATTCTCAATGAATAACTGTAGTGCACTCCATTGCACCTTAGTTCAGGAACTGATAAGCAGAACTTCACTTTACAAAGTAATAGTAATGGATATGTACATGATCAGCTATCTATACTGCATATTTTATAATATAATATTATTATATTATATAATATAGTGTATATTTTAGCTATGATTTGACTTGCACATGGATGTACTGGCGTCTTCAGTGCAGGAAAGTGAAGACAGCATACAATTGATCAGTTTTGAAGTGTTTACATTGTCTAACCTTCTTGAACACTGTCAAAATACATAAAGTGGTTTTACAGTGGCCTAGATTCTTAGTAAGGTGGTAAATGTTAAATTAACCATATTGAGATAATTTGACTTCAGTGTTTCTACATTTAATTTTTTTAAAACAATTTAATTAAGCTTTCCCCTTTATTTAGTTTTGACGATTTCCTATTCATGCATAATATAGGGACCCGCACACACATACATTCTTTCCAAGATATTTTGTTTCAGTTCATCTGAAATATTTCTAATCAGTTTGAGTTCAATTGACATAAAATGGCCAAACTGAGCTGTAAAATGTTTCCTTACAGCTTTAAAGCTGTATGCAAACTACACTTCAAACTGAGCAGATGCACCTCTTCATTGTAGACAATTTCCAACTCAAAGGATAAGAAACACCATTTTCCATGTATACAGGGCCCTGGGCACAAATCCTTGAAAATGTTGTCCTTAAAATTTATTCTGAAGTTCAGTGTAGCTGTAGCATAATGCATTTACCGACATGCTTTAGTACAGTAAATGCCTTTTGGGCCATCTCATTCTATTCCATAATTGTTTTCTGGGGAAACCTTTACCCTCTACTTGATTTATGCAATACAGATGGTTGGTAAAACTTGAATTTTTATTGATGCATAGTAATATCTTTCTCAGCACCCTTAAAGAAAGTGACATAATTCTTTAAGACATAATATTACGCTTAGGAATTGCTCTAGAGGGTCATCAATCTTTTGTGAAACTCTTCCAGCACTCTGCTAGTGTTAAATAAACCATGACTAGAATGAAATTCAAAATAGTTTGAGTGATTTCTGCAAAATGTTCTCCATTTGCCAATTATGTAGCACTATATTTCATCCTATCAGTTATTCATTATTCTTTGCTAAAAATACAACAATGGCAAGGGATTTTTGTGAGTTCCAGAAGAATTACAGATGACCCACTTCATGAAAACCAGGCATTATTTTATAAAACATCACAAAGCTGATAACTAAGTGATGAAGAACTGATATTTGTTTTTAAATTTTGTTTTCTTGATAAGAAACAATATTCAAGTCCAGTGGGAAGAGTGTTTTTTCAAAGCCATTTTCTAAAACATTGACTGGGTCTTCTGAGCTTAGGCTTAATTCACACCCCATCCTGATGGTCCTTACCCTGGTACCAGAGTTCTAAAAGGCAAAACACAAAAGAAATAAGCATAATCCAAACATGTTGGTCTAATATTAAAAAAGGCCATACTCATGTCAATGTTCCTTCTTCACAAATCTGTTTGAAATTCTTTATTTGCTACCATGTTCATAACCTTGCTCTGCCGCCTCCTCGTGCCAACCTTTCCTTTAGATTTGTCATTTTAGCTCAAATCCTAAATCGGGACTTTTAAATACAGTCTGAGTTCAGCAGACTAAAGTTCATTTTAAAGCATTCTAGGCATTTTTATAGTTGGGGGTGTTTTGACTTAGATTCAAACCTCAAAGGAACTTCCTTTCAAGTCCCACATCCCCAGGAGCTCTGACCCAGAGATGATGATGTTCCCCCAAGAGCCTGACTCTGCATTCTGCAGATTGAAGGCATTAGCCTGGACCTTGAAGAGTTCTTTGCCCTTAGAGAAAGCTGAGTAAGAAACCTGTTTAAGGTTCCAATGTGATGTTTAACATAAAAAATAAAAGCAAGGCCCTAAATAAGTTAATAAGGTGGGTGCATGTGAAGGCAAAGGATTGGTGTTACTTTTTCTTTGTCATTCTCTTTTCTGGCCCCATAGGCAACCTTGTCCCAGTTTAACAGGAAAAAAATCTTGATATTGCTCACAGTATGTTACATACCAACCTTACTACCACTGAAAATCAGAACACACTGACATAGAAGAAGGTTACGTTTTGAAATATCTCCATTTTGTTCAGGCTTCCCTTACTAGCAGATCTCTCACTACTGTCTGTTTGATATGAAGACAGAACAGCTATGAGAGGGGAAATTTTCTTCCTCTGTAGTAAAAGACGGTGTGATCATTCAGAGATACGATTAGGTGTTGTGCTTTGATTTCCATGCTCACTGAAAGTCTTTAAGATATCCTCCTTAATACTAACATTCAAAAATAATGAAGAAAAATCTAGTTTCCTAAAGTAAGTACACTATAAGAGACAAAAAACTAGGGAAACATGAGAAAAAACTTGAGGCAGTTTCTTTAAATTATGGAAAGGAAATAACAAAGTTTATCTCAAGTAAAACAAACTACTTATGTTCACTTCTTGTATTAGCTTATGTCAAATCAATTCAAAGTTTATCCTGTGTGTTTTAAACAGTGATTTTCCATTAACAAGGGATATATTAAAAAAAAAATTCCTAAAAGCTCTGGCCATTTAGTCTTTGTTATCCAGGCTTTGATTCCCAGAATACATTCACATCATGCAGTGAAAATCTGCTTAACATTTTAGAATAAGCCCCAGTGTAAGTGCTGGTATGGTGCAGCGTTTGGTCAGGCTACTCCCCACTGAGTGATTAAAGTACTCTCAGGACTCAAGTGACACCTCTGCCTGTCATTTCATTGAGTGCCACCTCCTTTATATCCCAGCTGAGGCATCTTTGCACCAGAGTCCTTTGGAAAAACTCCATTCATGCCTTTGGTGGCAGAGAGGCTGGAGCACAAGAGAATGGCTGTGGCTGGAAGACCATGCCATGAACTTAGGTCTGAGGAGAATCATAGGGAATGAGAGTTGATTAGCAGACCATAGAACTGTGGGGAAGAAAAATAAGAGCTTTATGATATAGCTTCATAGAAATAGAAAGTCTGAGTGTGACTAGAGGTAAATGTGGTGTTGACCTGAAGTCCAGCAACTTCCTTTTCATTTTCCAAAAGAAGATTCCATAAAAATCAAAAAATTCCGGTTGGACAAAACCCAAGTTTTAGTGAACTATATTTCACTTGAGGATATTTGAGCAGTTCTAACAGTTTATAAAATTTACAGAGACATAAGGAGTGGATTGAAGTTCACCATCTGCTACTGTAAATAAAAACTTTTATTCTAATGTTTAAAGAAAATAGGGCAGCTGTCATTACATCCCTAACACATGATTAAATCAAAACCCTACAGCACCTGTAGAACCAGCACTTTACTGCAATCCCAACATGTGGGACATGAGTCTGGGAGGGATATTCTTTATTCTTACTGTAACAGAGTAAGGCATGCCAGCACTGCAGAAGAAAAACTATTAAAAAATATTTATATGCTAAAATTTCTTCACCTGAGAGAGGGAGAGGATTGTCCTCATTAGATGTACAAAAAATGACCAATAATGTATTAACCTATTATTCACAAGAGAAGAGCTACTAGTTCACAGCCATAATTTCTTCTCTCTTAAGAAAATAAAATATTTATGATATTCTTTTTGAAGCTAACTGAGTTGACTTAAAAAAACATTCAGAATCTCCCTTTCATGAATGGACCGTGATTTTTAAAAGGAAGCTATTGAGAAAATTTTTGAAACTTGTCTCTTGTGCCTCCAAGTAATTCATCTACTTCACAAAAAAATACCTCTCTTCTCTGAAAGTCATCGCCTAATTAAAACTCATAGTAGTGTGTCCTTTCTGGTTATGGCTGACTTTTTCCAAATTATAAGGAAAAAAGCTGTATCTGTAGAGCAGCATTTTTTGCCCTGGAGATTTACTTTCAAGGAAAAGTCTGAGGACATCATCTCACTAGATGAGTCGAAGCTTGTTTGAAATACACCTTGAACTCAGTGAGTTTAGTTTAGTGCAGGTGCTCTTCCTGCTTCATTATGTCCTTGATTATTTTCAGCATCATGACAGTTTTGATATTAGTCTTTCTAAAAGAAGGTGAAATACTGGTTAGACTGGTTCAAAACTGAAAACAGTTTTAACAGAGATGAGCCTGATTTTTCACAGAAAACAGTAACCTGTTTAAGAACTACACTCAAATTTTCAGGTAGAGACTAACGAACTCATCACAGCTGAAACAGATGGCACAGCCCATTTGCAGTCTGTTAACTTTTTTAGAGCACTGAAGAATCATCATGAAATAGAAGTAATCCAGAAAACAGGAAAGACTACTGAACTAGATTTAGGATGTATTTGTCATTTTGATTTGATTTATAGGGTCTCTTAATTTTATTACACAAAGGATAAAGATACATAAAGGTTTCATATTTATATATAGATACATATATAAATTGGACAAGTCAAATAATGTTATAATGTAGAAAATATTTATAAGCAGAATATAAACAATCCTGAGCTGTGCACATTTGAAATAACTTATGGAAGTTACTGTGATTAAATGGTACTTTGAGGTATGTAAATTTCACCATGAAATCACTTTCAAGTTATTTAAGCTACTTTGTACAAATATGTAAACTACCTCTATAATTCTTTCAGAAATGTCATTCCATTTTTCAGTGGAATCAAGGATAAAAGATGGCTGAACTTTCCTTTTAAGTTAAGGAAAGAAAATTACTGTTTTCTTGTGTGTAAAAATATATGACTAAGAAATACTAGCTCATGAGAGGCTCCCCATTGTGTATTTCATGTTAAGTGTTATTCAAAGTCTCATTATAAATGTTTGACCCAGGGGCTGCTGCTTCTGCTCAGTTAATATTCATTCACTCAATGAGCCACCTGAAAGACAGTAATTTAAAAGCTGCCATGGGATGCCTCACTATATGCTATATTGTAAAACTGTTTCTGTTTGGAGACTCATCCTTTGTTGCTGTCAGTAAGAAGAAAAGTTTGTATGTAAGAATGTGTATAATTTCTGAGTCACACACTTCCATTTGTAAGGCATAATACCTCTCACAAAGCCAATTAAGCAGTCAGATAGAGGAATCATTGTGTAAATTATCAGTAATTTATAAGTGTTAACTGTCCAAAATATTTTCATAATTTTTTGCAGCATTCATTTACTAACATAATTTTTATTTGATCCAGTTAAACACAATGACTGATCACATAAAATTCTTTTTGAGGGCCCTTAAGTGAAATTGAAACCATTATTAGAGTAAATTAGAATTATTCAGAATTTAAAAGTTAGGACTGGGTTTCAAATAAATTTCCTACAAATGAAAATGCTCCTTAATAAACTATAACTGCTTCAAAGGACCAGACTTATATGACCCACATGAAACAATGGTTAAGAATTATAAACTGAATGTGATTTTGTCTTTATCTACTGTTGTGATTTAGGAATGGTAGTCCCTAACATAGCTCTCCCACCAGACTCCAAACTACATTGCCACTCACTCCCTCCCCCCTTATCATCACCTTTCCACCCCGGCAGGATGGAGTTGAGAATTGGAGGCATAAAAGAGGAAAACCATGGGTTGAGATAAGAACAACCTACTGGAAACAGCAATGAGATAAGAAAATGATCAGTAGCAGCAACAATTTTAATAGCAAGAGGTGTAAGACAAAGAAATTATTTACACAGAAGGCCCACGACAAACACCAACCCCACCATGCGTTCTCCCCACTAGAAGGAAAACTCTTCTCCTCAGAAGCAGAGCCCTTTGCCATGCCCCCCTCCCAGCTGTAAAAAATTAACTCTATCCTGGGCCAAAACTCAGACACCTACAGATATCTAAAACCTGCAATATCTGAACCTACCCCAAAAAAACTTCTCACATGTGAACAGGAAATCCTAAAGTATTTTACCCTATTAGGAGAGAACTTTGTCCTCTTTTTTCTTTTTAGCCTAGTAGTAATGCAATCAGAATTGCAGCACCAAACACCTTATGTTAGGCCTGACTTGAACACATGCTTAAAAGTAAATAATGTAATAATGAATAATAATAAAACAGAAAACTGGTTTCCTACTAGATCATTTTATATTTTCATCATGCCATAATATCTTATAAAATTTTCCTCAGCTAGTTAAAACCTTACCATTCACCATATTTATTTGATAGCATTTATTACGAATTACTACATGAAACTTTAACTTCAGGGAATAAACATAGGTATTTTTTTATGTTCAAAAGAGGCAAGGCATAAAAATTGAACTTATGAGTTGAATTTAACCTGAATAAAATCAATAAAAATCTGCAAAAATCATAACGCTACTCACAGAAATAGAACTCAGTAGATAATTGTTCATTTCTAGGCAGGATGTTTCCTGTCTGGGCCATTTTAAGCAGGTAGTTCTTATCCCATCCTTCTCTACTTGTTTAGAGCAATTTATTGTTACCCATTGTGCTGGTTTTGGCTGGAATAGAGTTAATTTTCTTCACAGTAGCTGGTATGGGGCTATGTTTTGGATTTGTGATGGAAAGAGTGTTGAGAATTCCGGGATGTTTTAATTTCTGCTGGGCAGAGCCAAGACCTTTTCTGTTCCTCACCCCACACCACCAGGAGGAGGCTGGGAGTACAAAAAGATCTGGGAAAGGTCACAGCCAGAACAGCTGACCCCAAGTGACCACAGACATATTCTCTACCATACGGTGCCATGCTCAGCAATAAAATTCTGGGGAAGGTTGACAGGAGGATTACTGCTCAGGGACTGGCTGGGCATCGCTTGGTTGGTGGTGAGCAACTGTTTTCGTTTGCATTCCGTGTCCTTCTTGGGGTTTGTTTCTCTCTCTTTATTATTTCCTTTTCATTACAATTGTTATGTATTCTTTTCATATTTTATTTCCATTATTAAACTCTTCTTATCTCCACCTGCAATTTTTTTCAATTTTATGCTTCCAATTCTCTCCCCATCCCCCTGGTGTGGAGTGAGTGAGTGAGTGAGTGAGTGAGTGAGTGAGTGGCTGTGTGGTGCTTAGTTTCCACCTGGGATTAAACCCCGACACCCATCTTCTTAAAGTATTATGAAGTTTATGAAAACAAAGTTAATTTTTCATTTGATGGACAGCTGTAGGGTGTGAAAAGCTGGCTGGAAGCCTCACAAACTGTACCATTCTGTATTAACTGGCGGACGGCAAGGCAGAACAGGAATGAAATTTCAAAAAGCCACATATTATACTTCCCAACTGCAATGAACAAGTTGCACACTTAAAAAAATAAAACAAACAAACAAAGCCAAACAAAAAACCCAAAACAAAAAACCAAACCAAACCAAAGAAAAACCAACTAAACAAAAAAAAAAAAACCAAACAAAAACCCCACAAACAAACAAACCAACCAAAACACACAAAAAACCCCCACGAAAACAGAAAGTCATCTTTAGGGCAAATAATTTCAGCATTAGAAGGAGAGAATCAGTTCTATTAGCACATACTTTAGTGCATACTGTACTGCAATAAAAGAATGAGAAAAGCAGGAGACTAAAGTGCATTTCCCACTCAGCAAAAAGGGTAAGGAAGGAAACTGAATACTGACCTCAGAAAGCAAAGTAATATTTTTCTTTTTTAGACAGAAAGTCTGAAGGAAATATGTCAGCAGCTTTGAGTTTTTAAACAGGCCAGAAAAATGACAACAAAACAACATGCATGGTTCCAAAGAGACCTACCAAGGCAATCGATCAAGTGCAAAAAGCAATATTGAAGCAGGTACACAGCCTGGAAAATCACAACCAAGTTTATGAGATGTGATATTACTGACGTCACTGGAAATAAAACCCGGAGTGAATATAAGGCATCCATTGCGATTGCAATTAGTAGTAAGGACAGAACTTTTGAGAGACAGTTACTTTTAAAAGAACAAACATTTCTCACAGTGAACCTCAAACAGTGGATTGAACTGGTTTGCAAACAAGTGGTCAAGTTATATAATCTAAAAAATATGTGCTGTTTTGATGGAAATGTTTAAATAGGGAAATGGGGAAATCGAGGTTAAATTTGGTGGGAAAAAAAAGTCATAGCCTTTTGCTTGGAAAAAGGAGCCTGAAAGTTGCTTGTAGAAAAGAGACGTTGAACTAGCTCGTCCTACAGGTGCAAAGAAAAATCAATTGGAATAATGCTGCTATCTCAGAGAAAGTGTTTTCTGTTTTCAGAAATACTACAAGTATTTTGTAAAAAGCATACAGAAATTGCTGTAAAGTGGTCTGCAGTGCTATGAAAGCTGAATTGTTGGAAATGCCTCTAAAAGGGCAAAGTCAGAATATGAAGATAAATCAAGCTTACTTATTATTGAAGTCCTGTTCCTTATGCTCAACTTTCACACCACAGGGAGAGAACCAGTGAGCTACTGCTACTGCATAAGGAAGGGCTAAAGGGCATTTGATCTCATGAAAGCCTTTCAGAAGTGCTCAGAGTTTAAAAGCAAGGGTTTTAAGGTTATTTTTTCAGTCTCTGTCTTTTCACAATCAAAAATGAAATTTTTGTGAAAGTATTTTCAACAATACATTTGCTTTCTGGTAATACTATAATGTGGTACTTTCTTTGAGACATTCTGTGGTTTCAAAATCTAAAACCAAATGTTTTCTGCAGATTCTCCTGTAACTTGGATTATAGCCACAATATTTAAAAATTTTCACTGGATGAACATCAGAGAGGTGGTCAACATGACAATCCATAAATGGCATAAGAAAAAGGGCACTTGAAGTTTGAAGCCATTATAATTTATTTATTACAATTATTATGAACTGCTTGTACCTAGAGATAGTTTAAAATTTTGCAAAATTGCTTTTTCTTGTCTTTACAGTCTAAAAATATATTTGGAGTTTTATGTGGTAGTACAAAATGAATCAAAGTTTGATTTTCATGGACATTCTTGCTGCGAGAAAATAATTTCATGATAAACATTTTTTGTGATTGCTATTGATCCTAATAAGTACCAATTGGTCCCCTTCTAGCACAGAACACTCCTTTCCTTCAAAACAGAATTCTTAACAGCTCTGATTTATTTCCCCATCCTTTCATGCACAATCAAGATCAGATGTCAATCTCAACAAATAAATAAGTTATTGACAGTGTTACATCACACAACATTTTTAAAGAATGCAAGTATTATATCAGATGTGGTTTTTTATTTATAGAATGTTGGGTTTTTTTCTACATCAATAACTGTAGAAGAGGAGGAATGTGAAACATTTCCAGTGTTTACTTTTTTATTATCTTTTTGACTGAGTAGCTAGACTGGAAATGTACTAAAAGCAATTGGGTGATGTAAATGCCAAGTTTGAAAATTACTTAGCTATTTTGGTGGCTAAATATCATAGAATATCAGACGCAAAGGCATCAATTACCTTTTGAAAATCCAACTCAAAAATTCCTCAGACATTCACCCTATAATGAATTAATTTTTATTCATAATCTCTAATCTGACTATTCTGAATGTTATAATTTATTGCTTGGAAATACAACCTAACCCATATTCATCTACCCTTCATATTGCTTCAGAACAAATAAATATTATTCTTTTCACTTTTTAATAAAAAATAATTTTTCCTTGATTACACTTGAAATATGACATGGATATGCAATAATTTAGGTAATTGGCATATACCATTCCTAAGGGGAAATGTGGGCTACACGTGGTGTATACTTCACACTTTTCAGTCAGTATATCTTTAAATTTTTGCTGGCAGTCTCTCACAAACCTATTTAGAAATTTGAAGATTGTTCTAGCTGTTTGAAGTGTGACAAATGGTGGGTTTCCTCTGAGTTATGTGAAAAAAAAAAGACAAATCATTTAGTCTTAACATCAAGGAAAATCACTGCTTAAAATTGCTGCCAGGATAAGGCCTTTAAGTGAAGGGACTTCTTACATCTGATGAGCAGCTGTCACTCCAAGAACTTTGAGTATACGTGGAAGAAACAGCCTTAAGAAAAAAATAAGGAGGTTAGAAGTTGTGTCCTTGTCCTGAAAACAAAGAGTGGCTGTGTACCTTCTGTATGTGTCTCTGCTGTAGCATGTTTTGCCTCTTTGCACTGTCCTGTCTGGCTGTGTTAACCAGCTCCAACCAATCAAAATATTTCTCAATGAAATTATTACTTCTGTTGTCATTGTCAGTCTGCAAGTGCACTCCAGTACTTTTCCTTCATTCTTAGATAATATGTATCATAAAAATAATTCCATTGTTCTTGTTCAATACACTCAGCTTTATTGCCTGCTTTTAGAGTTGTGTGGGAAATTTTTATTGAAACAAGGTTTTAGTACAGAAAATCAAGAAGATATTTTCATTGTGAAAATGCTCTTTCAAACTCCAGCCAGGTTTTGGTGGGGTTTTTTGCTTGCTTGTTTGTTTTGTAATATACGTGTTGGCTGTTATCATTCTTCGCAGAGCGTGCTGGATGTCAAATTGTAGCAAGCATTCCACTCTCAGACATGAGACCTCCAGCTCATTTAGATTCCTCTTCATAGTCTCACATGACTTTTCCCTCTTTCCTCATGATTCCAGCCATTTCTTGTGTCTTATCAAATAATGTATTAAACTGCAACTTTGCAGGACTTGGAATGTTGTGTCAAATTTGCACCTAGGGAGCTTCCCCGTCTGCTACTGTGCTGCTGAGTGCAGCTACTTAGATGTCATGCATGAAAATTGAAGGTTGGCTTTTGCATAGGACTGTAAAGTGACCAGGGTATAATTAAATAGTAGATTTGTTAATTAAGAACCTTTTTACTCGCATGTTGTCCCAGTTTATTAAATTCCCAGTTTTGAATAATGTTATCAATTGTTGAAATATGATGTTCAGGCTTAAGTTAGTAATTGTTAAATGATTATTCATTTAAATAGTTATTGTTCGATTGTTAAAAGGTTGTTAAGTGTTTTCCACAGTTAAAAGATGTTGTAAGTTATTTCTCTTATCATACTCATACTTGGTATACTCATACTCATACATAGTATTTAACCCATTAGTGTAATTCCAAGTTAAGTAAGTTGTATTTTTCATTAAGAAATGAATGATTTCAATTGAGTTAGCTCCTCAGGTAAAGTGCCTTCGTAAAGGT
>VZRQ01011090.1:443413-575082 GCA_013397975.1 Machaerirhynchus nigripectus
CACGCCCAATGGGCTATTTTTAGTAGCCAGCCCTTGGCCTGTAACTTGGCTCCATGGAAATGTGGAATTTTAATGAGGAACTTTCCTGCCTTTTTTGAAGAGGAAAACATAAGCCCTAGACGACAACTAGCCATTGGTGGGGAAGTAATGATATCACGGGAAGAAACACCAATTATCACTCTCCATGGAGGCAGGCAATGGGCAGATCGGGGTGGGACTAGAAGGAGATAAAAGACATGAGCTCAGTCTCAGGAGCGCCATTTTCTTGACTAGCAAGGTGATAGCCTGGTGGGGTGGTCGTGGGCCAAGAGCTCTTTCCAGAGTTTTAAATAAAAATTTTTTTTGTCTCGGAATAGCTGAGACAAACCACCTCACTGCCCATCCTTGCCTCGGGCTCCAGCCAAATTGACTACAAAGAGTCTCCTATCCCCGGTCCCGGGTTTTGTTATTTTTCTTTCCCTAATTTAATTTAATTGTTTTATAATTATTTTCCCGTTAATAGATTAATATTTTTCTTTCTTTAAAAACGAGGGTTGTTCCGTTTTTCACATTAGAGTTCCAGACTGAAGATAGAATGAAGATAGAATTAGGTCTTCGTGGTCTATCATAGGAGCTGAATAAAATCCCTGGTAGATAGTGGAGGTAAGAATGAAATATATGATAAAAAAAATGAGTTCAAAGGAATGTGTCTTGGAGGCATACCACATCTGTTTTACAAAATTCTCAAGGGGATGAGATCTAACTGATAGTTGTTTGAGAAGAATAATGACAAAATGATGGAACTACCTTTCCCTGAACATGCTAGAGACTTGCAGTGCTTGCTTATTTAAGAAGAGAGAAGTGAGCCACTCTTGCAAGGAAACTATCTACAAGACTAGAATAGTAAAAGCATATATTGAAATTAAGAGGAAAGTGTATCACTTATAACAACTCATAGATATGAGCCACAGTGTTGGAAAAATGAGGAAATTACTCAAATCTCAGTACACCCAAATAAAACCTGTGCACCTCAACTTAATTAAACATCAGTGCTTCAGAGAGATTTTCTACCCACTGCTTTTCTTTTTGTTTTCAGAGATGAAGCATAGATTTTGTTCCCATGCTGGGGTAAATTGTGGATCTAGAGCAGTTAGATTGATTTATTCTACCATGGCAAAAAGTCCTAGTGAAACTCTTGGTGAAAGTTCAGAGTCTGCCAGAGCATTTTCTGTGGTATCTTGTTCCTTCTCATACTTTTTTTTTTTTTCTGAACCCTTTCCTCCACACAATCAGCTTTGTGCTTAACATTGGAGCAAAGTAGAACCAACCCCTATGTCCCTAATACGTAAGAGATGCTACTTTTGTTTGATTTGTTTGATGTTTGTCTCCATCTACTTTCCCCTTCTCTTAAAAAAACTTGGTGTGAAGGAAAAGAGCGGAGACAACCCTGTGTGGTCAGGTTGCGCCTGGGAGGTTAGACATAGATTCCGTCCTTGGTAGGCGGAGAACCCTTAGATCAAAAGACCTTGTCTAGATGTTTATGTTCTGCAAAGCCTTATCTTTTAGCCTACAGAAGGTACGAAATTGGAAAACACTGAAAATGACATACAATTCTTTACTGGTCTGATCGTGTTTCCAATGACAGAAGACCAGGAGGAGACTGATGTGAGGGAAGGGTTGTGCAGTGTGTGCCTGCTGGGGGGCTCCTTACAGCAGTGCATGTTGGATGTGGATTGCTGTCACTCTGAGGATACTGGACACGATCTAACATGCTTCCAGTGTTCTAGGCACCGATATTGGATCTTCCTTGAACAAAACACAAACCCCAGAATTTTGAAGTTCATTAATTGGAACACTTCAGCTGTGTTAATTACCCCACATGAAGCACTCAACACCGGTTTTGCAAATTCCAAGCAAAACCCAGGTATATTCTGCATTCCCCGGAGTTCACAGCAGTATTTTACAATATGCACTGAAAATTATTTCGAAACAAAGAAAGATTCAAAGACATCTGAGAAAACTCTGTCTGAGTGCACAAGGAAAATGCAGGGCTTTTGCCCTTTCATATTTGTTTGCTTCCAAAGTTTCACAGCCATTAGGAGTACTTTGCCACCTTGAGGCTTTTGCTGGCTCTTGGCAGACTGGTATTTTCCCTACACAGCAGGCACTGACAGTGACAAGTGAGAGCACTGAGTCTCTGCTTCTGGCTACCTGCTGCCTTTCTTCTCCTGTTTCCTCAGGAACAGAGTCTGCTCTATGAAAATAAAGCAAGAGGAAATGATTCTGCAGTTAATATTTTAAGCGCTGTGCCTTTATTTCCATTGCATTTTTAATATTTCCTCTTTTTTAATTAAGAAGAGTCTTTTCTAAAAGCAAGGGACCATCTTACTATTTTGTCTGCAAAGCTGGGATAGGCGATTTCTCAAGGGAGTGTGGAAAATGAATTATGAATGTGCATTTGCTGGGTGTCTTAAAACTCAAACTTTGTCAGCCAACCAAATGACTCTGTTCAGAATAGCAGATTTTTAACTCACAATAATGGGCAGTGTCTTTTTTCTCTACCCAGGGAACAGGCTAGACAAAAGAAAAGAAAAAAAAGCACAAAACCAAAACCACCAAAGTTCTTTCCCAGGCTCTCCTGCAGTTTCTGAACTGTGACTGCACAGCACTTTGAATTGCTTTGTCCCGGTCCCAGTGTCAGCCACCAGTCCTTTTAAAGCTTGCTGTCTCCTCTCAAGTAAATCCTCCCTTTAATAAGGGGAGTTTGCCTCAGTACAGGAATGTGTAACCTGACTTTTGTTTGAGGTTCTGGTGGGTGTTTGCTATTTAGGTTCAATGAACAATGCAAACAGCAGCCACCCAGGAGAGTGATGTAAGCACATCCAGATTACTTATTCAAGTGATCAGTAAACAAAGAAAGGGAGAGTTACAAGTTCAAACCTAGACCAAGACACCTGTCATGATCTGCATTTTAAAAGCAGAGCCCATTTTCAGCATGTTCCGTAGAGAAGGTAGATGAACAATGGTAAGGATTTTTTAAGGATTATGGGAGAGAGGTTATTAAGGATTATGGCAGAGAGGAGTTTTGGTTTGTTGTTGGGTTTGGTCCTTTTTTCTTTCTCTCACTTGTGGTTTTTTGGGTTTTTTTGTTTGTTTTTTTTTTTGTTTGTTTGTTTTTTTTTTTTCTTTTGTTTTTGTTTTTCCTTGCAATCATGTTGTAGGGCCTTTGACTGTTAATACTTAAATGAGCAGTAACACTTTGGGGAGATTTTACTTCTACTGGCCTGTGTGTAAAGAGATGCCTGACCATCAAGGCCATCAGTTACTTCTGAATCACACAGTAACAACATTTTTGAAACCTGGTCAAAATCCTTGGGTTATCTCATTTATTCAAAGTATTAATCACGTGAACAGCAATGATCAAATTCACCTCAGGCGATACAGGCAAGGCAGGAAATGGTAGTCGATGAAGTGATAATCACAATGGAAGGAAAAACGCATCTGAAAAATAAAGTTAATATCACACAACAACTTTGCTTCCGTTTTTTTCAATTTTCAGTGACATTTCAGACTGTTTTTGCATGAAACGAACTTGGAGGCTTGGCAAATAGGCTGCAGTCAACATTGAAAAACAAGCAAAATCAAGAGAAACAAAACAGTGAAATAGATTTTAAAAGGCAAGAAGTAAAAATCTATAAATAAGAAATGAAACAGAAAGATATTACAAGGTAATATAGAGAGGACATGGCAGGAAAGCCATCACCCTCTCCCTTTAGCATTAAAAAATTAATGCAACAGGTTTCCTAGCCCCACAAGAAAAAAATAATCTTCAGTTTGAAGCAGGTAACATTCCCTAACTGCAGTGTTTCAGCACTGTCCCATCCTACTCCATCTAGCCCTGCTGCTGTTTTCTGTTTCTCTGTCACAAACTTTGTGCTATAACAAGAATTCTGCCCCATATAAATTCAATATAATTACTTCCTTATGTTGCTGTGATCTTCAGTTTATTCTACTCTCTCAGAGATAGCATTTTTGTTCTGTCCACAATGCATCATCTTTTTAATACCTGACTTCAGCCTACCCAAATTCCTACCTGCTGTCACCCCTAATCTCAGACTTTTTGAGTGATTTTCTTGTCCCTGATTCACTGTATCTTTCTTCTCCTTCAGTTTTGAAAATATTTCCTGGTCAAGGGATGATATCTTGTGCTTAGGACCTTCCCTCTTGCAAACTGTGCTTATCTCCCAGCTCATCTCAGGCTTGTGGTTTCTGACCTCAATAGAAAAAATGACAGTTGTCTCTTTGGTTTGGGAAAGAACAGGATTTCTTTATTAGACTTTTCTTCCTCAGGGAACAGGGCTTATGTTATTATGTTGTCTGCCTCTGTCAGAGCCATCCCTTCCCCCACCTTTTGAATCAGTAAGCCTATTTCAGTCAAATTGCTTGTTTCAGTCAAATCTTACACAGGGTGGATGTATTTTCAAGAAAAAAAAAAATTAAATCTTCCCAAGTTTCTGGACAAGGAATTTGAGGAGCTAAAGAACCTCTCACAGATGCCTAAATTGAAGGAAATCCTTCAGTGTAACCCTGCCTGTTGGTACTGGAGTTTTTACACTGGAGAAGGTTCAATAAACAGGAGCTGTAGAGATACTCAAATTAGAACTGCTGCTTTCTCAAACTTCTAATCAATCAGTCCTGACACATAAACCCATGCACCATAATGTTTTGTTATGGTTATCAGTGCTCAAAGAACTTCCAACCCTTCTTTAATGAAAACAGTAGCTTTCCAACATCAGCTCTTCCCTTTGCCCTGAGTATCATGCATGGAATTTGGGTAGAGGGTGAGAGTCAGCCCAGATCTCTATATAATAATAAACTTGGAGAAAGTGGCCTGCAGTTTCTGAGGATCAGATCTAGATCTTGGCTATCTATTTGAATAAAAATATCAGGTTTTGGCAGGAAATAATTGTGCATATTGGGATTTTTTTTTAACTTATCAAGTACTAGTAGCTCAGCATATCTGTAAGCAAAACAAATTACAAAGGTTCCCACTGCAGTACATGTTTCACTTTTCCTTCAAAAAAAGCATAATATGTTTATGAAATTAGGGTACTCCCCCAAAGGGCCTTGAATAATGATAAGATATATGAAATAACTACTGTAGGCTTTGAAATCAATGTTGCAGAAGATAAGGGTTTAGCTAGGATGTAGCTCAGTCAAACCTGATTAATTTGTGCCTGCTTGTGCCTAAGCAACCAAAACTTTCACTAGCAGGCAGTGCAAATGACAAGCCACTGCTTTGGTAGTCTGGAGGGGATTCTTGTTAATATTTATGAAAACAGTCTGCAAACTGATTCTGTCTAACTAGGTCTGTCTGTACTACTATTATCTTATCACATCCCACAGGGATATGATAAGATACAAAACCTCAATACTGAATTAATCGTACTATGACATTTGGAAGAAAGAAAAAGGAGAAACTATTCTGCTGGCTGAAACCACTGAAGATTACAAATTGCATTTATGATTGTTGTTTGAGAAGATGACAAATACATTTTAATAAACATCTGTCAATAAATATCAAACTATTTTTTTCACAGTATTTCTCTGCCCTTTTTCTCAAACATTTAAAGCTGCTGGTCTCCACTGAATACAGAGTTTAGTAATAAGTTGCATTTAACAGGAGTTGACAAGGTTACTGACTTTGCTGCAGTTTAAAAACATAAACAGTAAAAATGAAAGTGGAGATACGATCAAAGCAGTATGAGAACTTTGCGGCATTACAGAACCCAATTGCCTGTTATTCTACATAAAAAGAACTTCCATAGAAGTTATCATAGAAAATAAGCATACTAATTATGCAATATGCACCTGCAAACTGACTCACAGTGGAAACCATGGCCCCTTTCTGTGCACATGTGCATAAATGTATGTGTGTTTTCCAACAAATTACACGCTAACAGCTTTTAACCAAATCTGACAGAGGTGAAGATTTTAAAGAAATTAATTCCTGCCAGAATATTTAAAGCAGGAAGTAAAGCAGAGAACTGAGAGCATCTATGAACTTCCCTCAGAGGTTGAGCTCATCCCTAACTTGGCACTAGAGAACCCAGGGATGCAAGAGCTTCTCCAGGACCTTGGAGCAAGGGCGAAGAACCTTGAGCAACTTGGACCTGAAAATCTAATGACAAGACAGAAATTCATTGTCTGTTCTGTTCCTTGCAGAACAATCATACATTGGTTTTGTGGAGGATTGTTTGTTTTCAAACCACTGTATTTTGAGTGCTGTGTTTCACAGCAGTTGGTGCTGTGAATAGGAGCTTATTTTCCCATGGGTGTCCATGCCTGGTACAGGTGAAAACTGGACTCGACACTGGAGCCCCAGCATAAGTGAAGCTACAGGATGTTTGGGCAGAGATGTCCATGTACATGCAGGTATTTGAGGAATTTTCAGACCAAAGTTTTCCTCCTCAAACTGTAGCCACACTGTAGGAAAATTTCTGGATTTTGGATATGGGTAGCTAAAGCCCACACACAGTTAATTTTAGAAGCTCCAGTCCTTGTACTTTTTTTCATAGTTTTGTTTGAAGGCAAGATTACCTGAAAATTGATTTAATTCAATAGTTGGCATTCTGATAACACAGTGGAAGATAGATACACTAACTTCTGAAAAAGGTTCAATGTAACTCAAGCCAAGTACAAGTGAGAATGAGAGCAAGAATGATCCAATGAAGCTGAAACATATGGCAAAGAAATTCCTCTACAACCCTTTAGAGCTCAATAGACAATAATACCCTTGTTATAGAGGTTTTAAATAATTCTATGCAACTTAATTGCATCCCTGCTATAAAATGTAAAGGTTGGTTTAAAGTGGCAATAGGGTGGTTAGCATTTTCTACTCACTTCTATTCATTACTTAATGTTTCCAACTCAAGAACTATAAAAAGGGGTTCTTCCAAAAATTTACTCAAAATTATTTTACTATATAATACCAGCTTTATGATGAAACACTTTTCCATGGAGAGATTGGCTTCTTTCCGTAAAATCTCCTCTTCCTTTTTCTTTTTTCCCCATTAAAATGTTTTGATTGAAAACTTAATTTGTTGATGACAAGTGGAAAGGTTCAGATGAAACATTAATGAAAACAGAAATGTATATAATTGCTATATTAGTAACTTTGACCCTACAGAACACCTAAATATGTCCTACACCCCTACATCTTTAGATGTAGTCCAGTGACACAATTGAACTGTAGAAGAAAGTTTAGTGTTGAGTCAAATTTGATATTTTGCTGTTTTCATTTTCTGCTGTATGTGATAAAACTTCTGTTCTTTTTCTGGCTACTCCTGTGTCAACATAAATATTTCTTAGTATGATTTTCCTATATTCAAAATAAATTTTGAAAAAAATGTAGATGTTTGTAAGGAGTGATACACTGACTTCTTTCATACAAATTTAATAGGAATAATATCCATTCCCTCCACCAGCAGCTTAGGAGATAACTCATTATATATAAAGTGTTTACTTTCTCAATCCAGCCTCTGTATTACTGTACTTTTTTATGTGCATAGGCTAATATTAGTAAATGAACTTCCAAGCCAGGAAAGGAGTTGGAAGTCTGCCTCAGCCAGAAGCCATTTTGCAAAGCTTTAGTTGTTGAAAGCAGGAACTGTATTTTTGATTGAAAAGAATCAATGTAAATTCACATGCTGCTCTGGTGTGGAAGGGACACCGGTAGAAACAATCTTTTTCTCACTGATGAAATATTTAAATGCTTTTGCACGGACTTCTTAATTTTCACTCACATATGGGGAAGATCAAAGTCAGGTTTGTTTTGATCAAACTAGAAGATGATGAAGGACTTACTATAAAGCACTTTGATATAAAAGTGATAAGAACATTAGAACTATCTAGGGAAAAGGAGATGGAAAAGCTTTGAATACTGACTTGTTGGACCAGCTTGTATTCATCCCTTATAGGAATCTGCTTTAAGCTTATACTTTCCACAAAATATAAAACTTTCTTGACCAAGAGCTGACTTTAAGGAACACAGGAGAAATGCATTTTTAAAAGCTTCAGATGAGAACAGAAACAGATTTTGAAGGGTATATCTATGACTTCTCTTGATTTTATGCATCCACTGATAAAAATTCAGGTGGCTCCAAAAGGTCTGACCTTGGTTACTGGAGGCCAGCTACTTAACTTGCAGTTGAGTCTACTGCTGTGGTCTTCAAAGAAATTGAACCAGGAAACTTTGTTTTTCAGATAGTTTGAACAAAAATGCAGTCAGCTGGAGAAGGAGAAAAGTAATGTTCGATGGATATCAAGGGATCCAGAACAGAGAAGTAACCACAGTCCTACAAAAAGGCATACTGCTCAAAGAACTAAGGTAATTCTCATTCAAAATAGTCATAGGAAAATGGGGTTTATTAAAATTAAATTGAATTTCATTTTCAGTTGATGGTAAGTAAAAGGTAAGAACATCTTGAATTTTCAAAGTAAGGTCAAAATGTACTTGATTTCTTATCTTTTAAACTGTTTCCTTTTAGTGTAAAAAAAATTTAAATTCCAGAAAGGTTAGGCAAACTGCTTCACATCTTGTCTTCACTGACCTAAAGCTATATATATTTTTCTTTGTCCTTTGGGCTTAAATATGAGTGTTCCTCTGTGTGTGAGTGAAGATAAAGGACCTCAGTTTTGCTATAGCATAGATTAGGAAGGGATGAAGTGATGGCCTGGTGAATCAAAGCCTTGAAACATTGCAGTGTCTTCTTCTCACTGTTTCCACCATATTTTTTCTAATCACAGAGTTCCTCAGGGTTACCTCCAGTGATAATTTCATATTATTTGATGCTGAAATGAGTCTACAGAAACTCAAAGAGTGAAGAGGGATTTTGCCTAATAATCTGAAACCTGGAGCCAAAGTGCATTCGGTATTCACAAGAGGATTTGGAAAAACAGAGGGAGTGTCTTAGTCAGAGGGAGCTTTTTACAATAGTAAAAGGATTGTGAAAAAGACAGGAAAGGCAGACTGAGCAATGGATCAGGGAAACTGTGTGGGCAGGAAATAGAATAAAGAGTAATTCTAAGTATCCACATACAGGGGCTCTTGTCTGAAATATGCCTGGAGTGTAGTACGCTGTTTTGAATACTTAATCATCACCTCTGAAAGTTCTAACAATAACAAATTTGCAAAATCTAGAAAAAAGTAGATTAAGTTCATCCATTATTGCAGTCTAAGATAGTCCATTCATTTCTGTTCTGCAAGACCTTTCATGCAAGAAATAAAACAAAGATTACTGTCACTATAGCACTGTAAAAGTCTTATGTAAGTTTTTATTTTTGTAGACCCGAGATCAAAAATTTCCTTCTCATGGTATTACCACTGGAAAGAACTTACCAGAGGACCAACAATTTACACATAAGCAGTGGATATTTCTGGCCATGTTAAAATATTTATCTATGAATAAACTAATGAGCCTGCATATTTCCAGTGTCTGTTTTAACATGACGTAGAGCAGTTTCCCCCATAAGCACAATTCATGAAAGCCTCTCCCAGAAGAATAGCACTGGACTGTGCTTTCACTCTGCAGGGTATGCTCAGATCCCACATGCTCTGCAACATCTCTAATTCTGCATGCAGTTTCTTCACAGAGCTCTGATCACGGAGCAAATTTCTCCACTGGGATTTGCCTACACCCTGCCTGCAGCTCCACCTCCAGGTTTCAGTTTGGTGTCCTGGGTCTGAACAAGTCCGGGTTCATGTCACAGCTTGGTGCATTGCCTTCCATCCCCAGGAAAACACCAGAAAAAGCGTGGCTTGTGCTTACATCAAAGCACAGGTGAGCCTGAGTTTCTCTCCAGATTATTCACAAGTTCACACTATTTAGCCACAGCCTGAAAGCAGAATTTCTGACAAAATTCAAAGCTAAAAAAGAAAATCACATGGTGTCATTTTCTACTGAAAACATTCCTTGTAGCTTTGATAAACATATTATAAATCAATATACTCAGAACTTGGGCAAACTGCACTGAAAACAGTGAACAAATCATTCCAACATTAATTTTTAATACAAGTACACAAAGAGAACTGCCTACTCTGGGTCTTGCAAGCTCACCCTTTCCACAGGGACAGTGAAGAATCACAGTTTTTAAAAGTGTCCTGCTGCTGCCATCTGGCCGCCAGCCGCCCACTGAGCCGAATTGGCACTTCCAGAGGCAGCAGTCAGTCAGGGGAGGATCTCCTTCCACAAGTGCTGATTTAGTGCCTAAGGAGACAGATTGGCAGTGACATAAGGTAAAAAACTCCAAAAAATTCAGGGGAGCAAGAGAAGTGAAAGGAGAGGAAAGTAGAAGGACAGTAGGTAGACCTGCAGATGGGACACAACCTAGAGGAAAACAGAAGAGAGTAAGTTGAACAAGCTACACTGAAAACAGCAGTTTGGGAGGACTTACAAATGGTATCAAAATTATTCTAGGATGGGAATGGGGAAAGGCAAAGTTTGAATTTCTGTTTTGTTCAGTGTCTCTGACTACAAAATAGTAACACCTATATGCTTTTGTGAGGTTTTCCAGGCCACGGAATTTTGTGCTCTATTCAAATAAACGATTTTGCCTTTAAATAAATATGCTGTTTTACATAAATGGTTTTGACATCACTGATTTGCAGTACCATTATGTGTGCTATTCAGGGATAATAGCAGCAAAGAAGTAGTGAGGGTGGACAAAGTCCAGCATTTGAAGTGTGACATCCATATAAATGTCAATTTGGTGAATTAATTCCGTGCTGGCAGTTCTATGTTCAGGTGAGTCAAATGACTTGCCCCAGGTGATGCAGGTGAAGCTGTACATGCACAGAGAGGGCCTCTGAAGTTGTGGCTATTAGGTTCTTGTTGAGTTTAATTCAGGTCACTGGTGAAAGTCATTTAGCATTGTCAACTGTTGAGAGTTGCGAAAAAGCCACCCCACAATGTGACACCATTAGTTATTTCTTCTAAGAGGAAAAGTCTTATTAAAACAGCAGGAATGCTGCAGTGTAATCAGACGTGAAGTGCTCCATGCCTGCATAGTGTCAGCAGACTTACTTTGTGCTGTGCTAGGCATGGCTCTGCCTTCCTTCCCCATCCCAGTGACATTTCTCTCTGCATGAAGCCTTGTGTCTAGCTGAGAGATTGTTGACATTAGAACAGTCAGAAAAGTTCAGTTAATACACAGCAGACCACTGTGTGAAGGCTCTCTCTTAAAGGGGAAGAGGCTCCAGTTCCCTTCAGCTGAGCTTGAATATGTGAGCTTGAAACTGCAGTACTCCATCCTGAAAGGTCGAAAAATGTAACTCCTCCACTTAATTAGTCTTAACTCATTGGAGACTGTCATATCATAAGAGTTTAAGCAGTAACATTAACATGAAGATTTTCTACCTTCTATTCCTACTTGTTTATTTCTGGCCAAGACCACAAACTTTTGCCCTCTTATCTGTGATGTAATAGCCAGAACTGACGTCTCCTTGCCTCAAGCCCCACATTAGGAATTGCCAGGAGCTACATTTCCCTTGATTTTACATTTGGTTGCACCAGGGATAAATAAAAAACTAAATTAAAAGCATTATCAGTGTTTTTGTCAGGCTTTTAGGGAGAAAAGTCCTTCTTATGAAAAAGAACAATCTCACATTTCAGAAAAATTATTTTCAAGTTGCAAAGGCATGACAGCTTAAGAGCTCCATGCTGTTGTGATCAGACTGCTGGTGGTAGAAGAGTTTGTTTACAGCTAGCTCAGGTCTCGCTACATAACACTGCAGATTGCAGCATACTTGTATCAACAGCAGCTACTGAAAAAGTAGTGTCCTCAAGTATACCTTTAAATAGCTGTTTACTTGGGTTTGTCCCATTTTATTGTTTGCTGTTTTCTAGTTTTCTAGTGTGGAGTAATTCTTTTGGTCTTTGATAAGTTGGATTAGCAGTTCTTTGGTGAGCACTTGTAGGTGGGGATGTGGATGTCATGTAAGATGAGAACAGCATTCAAGTTTCCCTGATCCCTGAAAAAAATATGCTTTAACCACTAAACTCTCCTCTAAATCATGGAAAGTCTGGGCACTGCTATCACAGGCAAACTTGCGCATTGATTTGAGGTTTCCCAAACCAGCTGGCTACCTTGAAAAGTTGGTGTGGTTTCAGGCACGAACTCCCTTGGAGCCCTTTGAGGCACCTGGCATGAGGAAACTTCCCATTCAGCTGAAGTCCAGAAGATGGTCATGGGTAGATGTCTGGCTTGCCCTGTGTGCAAGAAGGGGCTGGAAAGAACTGGAAGGGCTTTTATTCTACTCTCAATTGTGATCACATTCCTGAATCAAGTATTATCTCACCCTAAAAAAGGCTAGATTTACCTTTTTTATTACAGTTGTTATTTTTTAAATCTTACTTTCTTACAATTATGCAACAAGTGATTTGGAGCAATATCTCAGAATAAAAGCAGTAAGCTGGTTATGAAAAACAGTCCAAGTGTACCTCTTGTATGCAATCTGTAAACTAAGAGAATATATTAAGAAAAGTCATATTGGGTTAATAATATCATGGGCAATTGCTTTGAGGAGAAGAAAGTTTAAGACACATTCTCCTCTGGAGTCTGACAAAATATCTGGCAATAGGCAACTTCCTTCACAATGTCCAGGCTGCACAGCTAGGCATGCTAATGTACATCACTCAGGAGACCATTGTGCTATATTGTATAAAAACCCCAGAATATTCATGGATGTCATTTTTAGATAGAATTTGCGAAATATGTTAAAATTCATACAATTACATTTCTTTTCACTAGAAAATGTTTTCTAAATTTTGCCTGATATTTACCATTTGTTATTTTCCTCTGTCTCTGTATCCCTATGTCTCTACTCACTCAAATGATTTCCAGTAACACCAAAGACATTTCTCCTATAAGTTTTAGGAGCTTTTAGTAAAGATTGGTTTCAGTAGGTATTTTGTCACACGTGGATTAAAATCTGCCACAGACAGACACATTTGCCTGCAAAAGAGTAATACAAGAGCAGGTTATGAATTTCACATCTTTAATCCCTTAGCTTCTTGGCTTTGAACAATTTAATGACTTAGTTTTCACGGTAACGAAGAATGCTGTGTGTTCTTTGTCACAGTGCTGTGCATCTAAACAATAATTACTATTCCTGACTGTTATTTCAGACATATACTCTGGGTGCCCAACTTATTGGCAAAACCTGTTTAAATATGGTGGGCTCATCATCATTGTCATGTTGCAGTATTTGAAATAGCTTTCATAAAGAAATATCCATCTGGTCCCCTGCTTTATTTTATTCTTTGCTTATTTAGATCATTATTACAGTTGTGGGGTATCAGGGTGACTACAATTCAGTATTGATCCTATGCGTAACATCTGTTGAGAGTGCCTGATGTGAATATAATTAGGTAGTTTGTCATATTTCATTCTGAGTTAGAGCATGTTCTTGTGCAACAATTTCATGTTTCTCAGGTGGCTGGTGTTTTAGCTCTGAAAATGGCACTTTGTCTTGGAAGCAGTAGGTGAAATTATAGTATTACTTCCATAGTTCTCAGACTTTTACTGACTTTATGGATTATTATGAAATTACAGTTGATTTTGTCTTCTGTCTTTCCAGACAGACTATTTTATATCCAGATGCAGAAGAGTTTCATTATGTGTGTTTGAATGCTTTAGCTATGCTCTGCCCCCAAGGAGCTGGGGTAGTACTTTACCATCTTGAAATGATACCAAATTCAGGCCCAGGAGGACTTAGGGGTAACACTGTGATCATCCAGTCCAATTTGCAGTCTGCCTTCACATACTGCACCGATTACCTCAGTAAAGGGAATTCTGCTCTTCCACTTAAGTGGGTAATGCAGTGGTAACTGCTCTGTAGCACAACTGAGTTAACAGCAGAGGGATAGATGAGGGGGAGATTGTTTTACCCAGTTAAACATTTTTTTCTCACAAAATGCTCCTGTCACACAGCTGGTAGGGACTTAGAGAGCTTAAAACAGCATTTTAATGTCCAGAATCCACCAGCCAAAAAAAGCCTTCATGGAAATCTTTTATTTTAAAGCTTCATTCTTCACAGCATTTTCTTCATTGTTCACAGCAAAATATATTATATTTGGGTATATCCACTTCTGCAGTGGATAATGAGAAATTTAGGAAGAGTTACATATCATATTGAGGCTGTGACCCAGGGTAGAAAAAGTATAGGAATATTTTTCAGGCCAATATTTCTTGTGTTCATCCTTTACTAAGTTCCTACACATTCAATTATTGTCCCTTTTTTCTTCCTAAGAAAATTACCTCTTAAAAAATTTTAGGTCACAAACAGTATATACATGTCACACAGACCTTGCTTATCTGGTATCAGCTCTAGAGCTCAGATTAAAATATCTGAAGGTCACATAGATCAAAACAAAAATTTCAACAACACATATGCACACATCCGGTCAAGAATAAGCACATTTTATTATAGACTGTGGCTTTTTTCAAACAAGGTCTATTTTCATGATATCTATACTATTAGTCTAATTAAAAAACATTCAAAGAGACAATGTTCCAAAATATCTCTGTGTTTATTTTTGAACTTGAGCTGCTGTGCTGTTTCTTTCATGTGTAACCATATACTCACATTGTTGCTGCACCACTCCTATTAATAGTTTAGAGAACTATGTGTGATAATAAAACGAGTGCAGATCTTACAGCCACAGCTTCTGAATAATGGAGTATTTTTTCATAGTCAAACTTTGCAGGAAAAGTTCCCTGATTTATTAGACATTTATACAACACATTTTGTATCTCACATGTTTATTTGGATTTTTTAAGACATTTGCCTTGCAACTGAGAAATGTAATTAGCACTCAGGAGAAGTGAATGCAGTTCCCAGCTTCTTGCAGGGAAGGCATTCCTGTGGATGGCAGGAAGAGATGAAGTGCCACATTCATCTAGCTGTGGCTTAGCTCTTACTGTTGTTCTATGTACAGATTAATGAGAAATCCCAGACACCTACTCTCCAGGGTTCCCAGACAGGCTGTAATGTCAAATAGAGGTAGTTATGACACCTAAGTCAGCTGCTGGCAACAGTTGGTTGGCTGACAACAGATTCCCTTTCTTAGGGGACTTTTTTTCTCAGGGTGTGTTGTCTCTCCAGTCCTGGGCCAAGAGATAATGTGCATATATATTGCACATACATTTTGGGCCTCAGGTCTTGGTCGTTTTTGTGCAGCAATTGGTAGCAACAGTTTCTACAGACTGGGCATTAATAAGTATTTATTACATAAATAGGGAATATGAGTTTAATTCATATGAAGAAACGTGGAAAACATTTTGGCAACACCCTTTTGATTGCTTTTTTTCATGCTGTAAAAATGTGGCAGTGTTACTTTTGATGGATGTTGTGTTTTGCTGGAATGTGCCCTTTCTTAAAATGGTTTTATATTTTTCTGTTCACAGGTCTTGTTTCTTTCTCTTTTGCTGTCTATTAGAGTAAATACATTCAGTACAAGAAGACAAATTGAACACTGGGAAATGTTATAAGTTCTAGGCAATATTTGGCCATTTATCAGTGAGACAAGAGATTGTCTTTTTTTAAAAGTATAAAGGAAAATGATTGATTTGAAAAATGAAACTTTAGCCATCCTTTACTGTTTTAGTTATGCAGTGATCCAAAGACCTCTACTGGATTAAAAATGGCTAAAAGGATTTTCCCTCTATTTTTTAGATCTTTTGGTATTTGTTGATTTTAAAAAAAAAATTTAAGTGAAATTGAAGCCTGAGAATTGACTGTCCACATTGCTTTTATGCGGTTCAATTTACTCCAAAAGGATTAGAGTAAGGCAGACTCAGAACAGCAGAGAAACTGAAGAACCAATCATGCATCTTTGTACCCTTTGCTCACCATTAACTTGTCTGTACTTCATCAGTGAGGGTAAAACCAATATATTTTAATGAAAAATTAATTCAGGTGTAACCCAGTGTAGCTCTAATGAAATCACTGAAATAAAGTGGAATTTAACCATAAGAAACATACATAAGACTTCAGCCAATTCATTTGTCAATTCATTTTATTATATTTTAGTAACTCTAACTTCTGAGGAAAGAGACACACAGCACATAGAGCCAGGTGGTTCTCTCTTCCTGATTTGTTTTCTTTACTGACTTCAGTGGAGTGGAGGCGGCATCCATGACTGCTGTGGACGGTTTGGACTGACTCACATATCACATGCATCTTATGTTAGATTTTAAATAGATTCTGTTTGATCTATTTAGGGAAGGCATTTTGAAGGATGTTCCATGTGTTGAATGGCCCATGTCTTCTTTTTTGATGTGTCTTCTCCCATAGCTGGTAGCAGGTCAGTTACCCAAATCATGGAAATTCAGGAATTGTTCCTGTGACATCTGTTGTCACTAAGTACCAAAAACTGAAGGAGTGTTTCCTTTGAATTTGGTGAGGGAAAAAAAAATTAAAAATCAGAAGAATGAGTAATCTATTCCTGAAATTCTTCACCCAGATATCTGTAGAATATGTCAAGGTGACCGACTTTTCAGCTACTCACCTGTACTCAGGGGACCAAGTATCTCATAATGGGAAAGGAGTTAGATGGTGATGACTGGAACTGAATGAGTTGTGGCAATGGAACACATTCGAGAGGACAGTAGCTAAGTATGCACCATTCAATATGTAATCTAAAACAGGGCTTCCCCATGAATTTGCCTGAATGGCAAATGGTGTGAAAATGTAGAGCGTTGTAAGGAAGGGCTATAAAAATGTTCTGACATAAGATGTTTTCTATTTTCATGGAAGTAGGGATAAATTTCCCAATGAATAAAATACAAGTAAAATACCACTCAGTTCCTGAAACTGCACTAAAGTATGTGCAGAAGAGAAAATTACATTTTTCCACTCTATCAAATTGTCTAATAATAATAGCAGCCGTCTTTTAAATGCTACAAATCAAGCTGTCACTTCATATCATACAATTTGACTGCTACATTTCCTTTTTCTTTAGAAGAGCCTCATGGGATTAGGGTGGAACAAGAACTGTCAGTTTATGACAAGAAACATTTCATATTCAAAGTCGCAAAACTTGCTGTAGGTGGTGAGCTCTGGAAGAAAGCCCTCCATAGTGTTCCCCATGAGATTAACAAACAGTGGAAATTGTTGATATCACACATATTAAAATTTATATGACAAGGACAGTCCACAGTATTAAAGCAAAACTGGAATTTTCCAGTAGTTTTATTAAACTGAAACCAACTTCCCTTTCTTCAGTAATACAGGAGCTAGAGGGATTTGAGATTATATCCTTTTCTTTTATGTGCAGCTACTGTCTTTTAAAGACTATCTGGAGAGATGAGATTAACTTTTAAACACTGTACTCCTGGTCTCTCTTTAATATGGCCTTTTCTGCAGAGTCTTCAAGACTGTTAGCTGAAGAGCAAAATTCAGCTAACAAAATTCAAAATTTTAATATAAAATAATTTCTTTGGAAGCTTTGGAGATTATCTGGTCCAATCTGTGTCCAGATAATCTTTGGAGATTATCTGGTCCAAGCAGAGCCAACTTTGAAGTCATATCGACCTTCAGGGAATCCCTAAGTATTTTCAACAGGATATTCAGAAGTTGCTCACCTTTCCCATTTAAACTGATCTCTATAAAAAGGCAGTTCTGTTTTGTAGCCTTGCAGTAAAAAATCAAAATAGAAGCTAAAATACCCATATTTTATCAAATTCCTTCAAGTATACAGTAAAATTCTTATCTCTATGTGCAGTTTTCTACACAAATAATTTTGAAATTTGCTCACTTGATTGACTATTGAATAACTTTTGTTGCTAGGGAAAAAAAATTTGATGTAGCTGGAGAAAACCAGGAAGGAAAGGATTAGAGTGCTTTGAAGCTATTACCATTAAGAGGCCTTGTCCACCATCCTTTGCTGCTCTTTACTGCTGATTACTACTTCTTCCATAAGACATATATATTATTATTGTAACAGCTCTGTTTCGTAGGGGGGTGAGGGAGGAGTGTTTGTTTTCCTGCATGTTTTTTATTTCTGAAGTAGTTACCTTTGTACCACAAGAACAATGAATTTGTAGCTGATTTAAACATATTGTTTGCTGTTTTTCAAAAGCATTATTGACTGAAAATGTCAATGACCATGAGTCCTGCTCTGTATGTATCAAATCTATTTTAGTTGTGCATTGCTTTGGAAATATTGATTACATTCGAAATTAAATCCTACTGTGCTGTTCAAGTATTCAGTGAATCACCTGTAATAAATTTGATTGCAGCACTTGTTTAACTATAGTATCTGGAAAAAAGAAATCAATGGCATGTGCCAGTTGACCTTTAAGTTAGCAAATGTAATAAGGAAATATTGTTTAGTAACTTCAGTCTTGTGCTGCAAAAATTCTTGAACACCAAACTGACAAAAAAAAGTTCACCCACATTTCAGCGCTGTAAAACAAGAAATTCCTATTCAATTCACTGACTCAGAGCCTGCAGAGACTGACTTTTTGCCCAGACTAAGCATTTTTAATTTGTGTTTAAGTTTTCTGTTTACTCTGTGTTCAAGGAATAACACCATTCTGTTATATGTTCATTGTACTGTTAAATGTTTGTTTAAGACTTTACAGACTTTTCAGCTAATAGAAATTTTATGATTTTTGACTAGACTTCTACATCTGGGTCTTTCCTCAGAGTTGAGGTACAAGTAGATACACCTAAGTAATGGATATGTGAGGGACTCTTACAAGATGCGTACTTCAGACAGCTGTGTTAAAAATGAAGTGGCAATGCTGACTGAAAAACTCCACTTCTTCTCAATTGTCTTCTGTAGTGCTGTGTACAAGTTGCCATGAAAACACTTTAGAACAGTAAAAAGTTTGTATTTATTAAATACAGCTTTTTGCAAGCTTATTTTTACCCTGCACTCCACATCTATCATCAGTCACAAGTTTGTTCATGTACACAAGTATGCAAGTCTAGATACTTAAAAAAAGACACAAAAGAGATAGTTTTAAGAGAAGAACATACAGAAGAAAAATGCATGAGGGCTCCTAACTATTTTGAGGAGTGAGCTGATTAATATGCATGATAAATAAAAGGACTTTTTCATGAAATGAGCAGGTAAACAGTCAGAATCCTTGTCTGCACCTGCCTGCAAAAGTCCCAAGAGAGTGTGGATGCTATAAACAGAAAAGGACAAAATTGGATGAGATTTGCTAACCAAGCCACACTCAGCTAGAAGAACATTTTGTGTATTGCTTACCTACAAAACGTTACCAGCTGTCTACTTATCTTTTAAGATAAGCAAGTTTTTTATTAAAATGGGCAACTTTTCTAGAGCAATAAGCTTATGTGAGTCTGAGATTCCATGCTGGCTTTCTGCAGCCTATGATTTTCAATTGAATTTTAACACAGAAATTAAATGTAAAACACTAAATATGATCCAGTGCAGCACAATGACATAAACGTCATGGCTACCAAATTCAGAAGTGGCAGGCTGCATATTGCACCTGCAGTCCAGAATCACTCCCTCCTGCACTGTTCTGATCCTAACTAACTCAAGGTAATTCCCCTGAAACCCATGGATCTGCTGCTGTGACAAAGCTGGGTGATGCATGACCAACCTATGTCACTCATTCTTCTCTGTCGAAGCAGAGAAAATCCTAGATATATCTGACTCAATCCTCAAGGGGAATAACTCATGTGATTGATAAAAAGCCTGACAGAAGCTCAGGCAGATTTAACTGTAGTGCTGAAGACACTGAATGCTGCAGCTGCCCATTCTACTCCTCTGCAAGCCTCTGCCTCATTTATTATAAACATTTGTGCAACTCTTCCTCTTTTGAGGTCCACGCTGATGCACTACACAGCAAATAGGGCAGCTCATTTTGCTACCATGATCTCAGTAGGACAAGATGATGTCAGAGGACCCATCTTGAACCGTCCACCATTGCTGAACACTGCAAAATGCTTCTTCTGGCATACATCTTCTAGTGAGAAATACAATCTGCTTTATTCATGTGACACAGACTTGTTAACTAAAATGGATTAGCCAGTGCTTGTTATGTTATGATATGTTGTTATGTTACCAAGCCTCTATATACCTTTTGAAGCACAGGTATCCATCTGTCCTGGCTTTGGTCAGGACAGAGTTAATTTCTTGCAGTGGCCATGAGGGGGAGGAGCCTGGCATAATTTGCCTGTGGTGAGTAGGTTATTCTATACCACCTCATGTCATTGCCAGGGGTGGGGGAAAGGAACTCTCACTTTGAGGAAGGAGGGTGTCCCTTCCAGTGGGAGAAAGTGTGGTTGGGAAGAGCTGGTCGGTATTTTGTCATGGGCTTTCTGTGTAAATAATTTCTTTGTCTTATAGCTTTTGTTGTTAATATTGTTTCTCTTACTGTTTGTTTTCTTATCTCATTGCTTCTTCCAGCCAGTGGTTCTTATCTCAACCCATGATTTTCAACTTTTTCGCCTCCAGTTCTCACCTGCATCCCCAGAGGCAGAAGGGGAAGGGGAAAGAGGCAGTGAGAGAGTGGCATCTGGTTTGGGGGAGAGTCCTGAAGGGGGCACAGAACTGGTGAGTACTATTCCTAAACCATGACACCATCCCAAACCAATTTATATACCAGAACTTGACTGAAGGCATTTCATGTCTCACGTGAGTTCAGTAACCACCACCACTATTACAGCTTCCACCGTGGTAGGCAGTACAAACAGATCCCTCAACGACCATTCTCAGTAACGGGACGCATACCACAGATTGGAACAGGCAAGACTTTCATACTTGCATACTCGCCCCGTGGGGAAAACGTGTGTCCTCCCAGGTCTAGACCAGCCACCCATTCTGAGGATTTAATTTTTTTTTACTTGGGCAGCTAGTGAAATTTGAATTAGTTCTGTATTTTTATTATTTGTAACATTAATAACATGTCATGTTAAATTTTCCAGTTCTGTGTATACATACTGAGTTCTGATACAGCAAATATTTTAATGAGTTGGAGCACTACCGACCCTGTATATTAGTCCCATAAAAGGAGCAACACTCATAACATCATTCTCTTTTAATACACTGCCCAAGATAGTCATAATTTTCTGCACTGAAATGGAACTGTGTAGAATAGCCTGCAAACCACACTTTGAGAAAGCTGTTTCTGTTGTATAGGATAGCTGTTGTACAGGAGAGCTTTATCATCTCTGCACGGAAGCAAACCTTTTAAAAATTTGTCTGTCCTTTTAAAACGCAATTATACCTGTACACATTTTTTCCTGTGAGTGAGACTTTGAGTCAGATTATAAAGAATATTCACCAGAAAGCCACTCTCAACATCAGGCTGTAGGTGAAAAAAAAGGGGGCCTATGCATGGGGAGCACTTCTGAAAGAACATTTTGCCTTATACACTGTGTGTAAGACAAAAAACCATGTGGCTTAAGTAAGAGGAAAGAGGATTTAGGCTAAATAGTAAGGAAAAAAATTAATTGTTAGGGTGGAAAAAACACCAGGACAAGATCAAGAAACCATTAGGCCAGGACAGCAGTTGCATAAGACAACATCTGTACTGCTATTAGCATTCAAATTTTACGGACTGAGAAATATTAAATCCATTCTGATGACCTTTCAACTTTACTAATTAAGTACTGCAATAGCAGTGGCTGTACAGTCATTTGTTTGAAATCAGTAGGCAAAGTAGGTGACATCATGGATTGCAATGTTGTCTTCTATGACAGCTTATTGGGAATTTAGGCTCTGAACTTGGATGGGGTATTTATTTTATCAATTTGAGGGTTTCAGAAAGCATTCAGAGATATCCTTGTATATTTGCTAAAATATTATTTTGCTTTTTAAAAATATTCAATCTTCATAAACACACTTAGAAACTGGGGGGACAGGGAAGAACATTGCCTGTGTTTATTTTCAAGTCCACTTGAACCTAATCTCAGAAATCCTTAGGCTCTCTCCACTGCCACAAAACAGCTATAAAATAGCTTAACCAGTCTTTTGAGAATGTTCTTACACAAGGGAATTGTCAAATAGGCAGCAGAGAGCTGACACAGCAACTCTTACACAAAATGCCTTCCTAAGCTTTCAATGCCTAAGATGTTCCCAGGTCATCCTCCTTGGGGCAGATTTTCAGCTTCTAGGTGTGCTGACATGTAAAATAAACTTAAGTAACATTTGATTTGCTCCAAGTGACTGGGGATAAAAAAAATCCCTATAAGTAGTGAAGCAAAACTGATTTTGAGGCACTCCAAGTCCATGCAGGAATAAATTAACAAATACAAGAAACAAAAAACCTTTCATGTTTTAAAATAATGTTATTTCTGAATGTATTTTCACAAATGAAGAATCAAATAATAGATCATAGAGTGTTTTGAGTTGGAAGGGGTATTAAAGATCATCTAGTTACCACCCTCTTGCTGTGGATAGGAACACCATTTAATAGACCAAACTTCTCAGAGCCCCATCCACTCTGGCCTTGAATACTTCCAGGGATGGGGCATTATCAACTTCCCTGGGCAACGTGTTCCAGTGTCTCACCACCCTCACAGTAAAGGCTTTCTTCCTAATACCTGATTTAAATTTACCCTCTTTCATCCTAAGGCATTTCATGCTTACAAAAAGTCCTCTCCAGCCCCCTTTAGGTACTCAAAAGTTGTTTAAAGTCTCCCCAGAGCCTTCTCTTCTCAAGGCTGAACAACCTCAACTGTTTCAGCCTGTCTTCATCAGAGAGTTGCTCCAGCCCTCTGATATCTTTGTAGCCTTCTGTGGACTCATTCCAATAGGTCAATGTCTTTTCTGTGCTGGGGACCCCAGAGCTGGATGCAGCAGCACTCCAAGTGGAGTCTCATTAGAGCAAAGTACAAGGAGTAGAATCACCTTCCTTGCCCTGCTGGCCACACTACTTTGCATGCAGCCCTGGACACAATTGGCTTTTTGGGCTGTGAGCACACATTGCTGAGTCATATTAACCCTTCTGTCCACAAACACCCTCAAGTCTTTCTCCCCAGGGCTGATCTCAATCCATTCTCCACCCAGCCTGTATTTGTGCTTGGGATTGCCCTCACCCAGGTGCAGGATCTCACACTTGGCCTTATTGAACTTCATGAGGTTCACATGGGCCCAGCTCTCAAGCCTGTCAAGGTCCCTCAGGATGACATTCCTTCAGTCCAGTGTGTCAATTCCACCACACAGATCGGTGTCATTGGCAAACCTGCTAAGGGAGCACTTGATCCCACTGCCCACATTGCTAACAAAGATGTTAAAAAGTGCTGGTCCCAATCCTGACCCCTGAGGAATGCCACTCACCACTGCTCTCCACTTGAACATTGAGCTATTGATCATAACTCTTTGATTGTGTCCATTCAGCCACTTCCTTATCCACCAAGTGATCCATCCATCACACACACAATTCTCCAATTTAGAGAAAAGGATGTTGTGTGGGACAGTGTCAAATGCTATTTACCAGTCTGGGTTGATGATATCTGTTGATCTTCTCATCCACCACTGCTATTACTCCACCAGAGAAGGCCTCCACATTTGTCAGGCACAATTTGCCTCTAGTGAAGCCTTGTTGGTTGTTGCCAATCACCTCTTTATTTACCATGTGCTTTAACATAGTTTCCAGGAGAATCTGTTCCATGATCTTGACAGACACTGAGGTGACACTGACCTGCATGTAGTTTCCTGTGTCTTCCTTATTTCCCTTTTAAAAAATGGGGGTTATTCTTCCCCTTTTTAAGTTAGTGGGAACTTAACTGGAATATGATGGGTAGTGGCTTAGCCCCTTCATGGCCAGTTCCCTCAGGACCAATGTATACGTCTTACCAGGTCCCATGGACTTGTGTACCTTCAGACTCCTTAAATGGTTTCAGACCTGGTTTTCTCGAGAGAGAGCGGACACTAACATAGGGCACTTGTGCAGAGCTGGAGGTAGACACTGTGATTTTGAATGCGTAGTTTCAGCTGTGTGACCAAAATACCAGCTATTTGTGTCCACCTTAAAAACTTTTGCTGTTCTTGTTACTGCTACAAGAATGACCCTTAACATGGGGTCTAGTTTGTGTCTTAATTTGTCAGTGAAGGTGGTTCTTTCCTTACATTGTTCTGAAAGAAAAGCTAATCAACTTACGGGAACATTAACAAACATAAGAACAAAATATAGCTATGTAATTTCTTCTCCTGTGGACAGTAGTAGAGGAAGAGAGAACAATCTGTCCAGGAGAGATCTTGTTGATAAATGGAACTACTGCCACTTAATGATTCCTGTTTTTAAGCAGATAATGATTTACTGTGTTTTATTTTAAGGAGCTGCAGTTTCTCATAAATCTGTGAAAATCTGCCCAACATCCTGTTTTCTTCAGGCCACACAATATTGACCAATTTGGTACAAGGAAAAAACCAAAATAAGAAACAGCGTATGAGAGGTAGTAATTAAACAGTATGTTTGAGCAGGTAAAGGTGGGAATGTTCCGACAAAGCTCCAACTATCTCTGCAGAATACAGTCGAAGTAATTAATGAAAATAATCTCAGCATGAAGAACAAGACTCCACCTCCGTCTTTAAAGCTTCTGATTAATTATTCCCTATTCCCTTTCCATTATTCTACTTTGGTTTTCTAGGACTTGGGTGGTAAATTCTTACGACTACTGATTGTTTCAACTATTATGATATGCTTACCTCAGGTACCAAAACATTTGGGTGAACTACAAGATTGCTCCTCCTTATAATGGTTAGTTACAATATTTTGCTGGTTGTTCATAAAACCACTTAATTAGAAGACAGATTGAATCAATTTTTAGCATATATTACTGGTCAAGAAAGTACGTGACTCAGCCCTTCTAGCTGCTCTCCATCCCATTGCTGGAACTCCCTTTTCAGAAGAGACACGGAAAGCAATGCCTAGAAAGTGATTTTTCACCTCAGTATAGAGGCTTTGAACTTAAGCTTCAAAGTCTGTGCTTCCTCTGTGAAGTAATAATAGCCTTCATTTTTTATAGTGCTACTTACCAGCTGTTCTGAAGCATGGTACAACATGTATCATGGAAGACAGTATCATTAAGTCCCAGCAGAAAGATAAAGCATTTAGAGCATTAAAACAAAAAAAAAAAAAAAAGAAAGAAAAAGGGAATGTCAGACCAAATAGCACCTTCTAAGCCACCCCAGAAACTTTTTTAGGTAGTGATCCTTAGCTCCTCTGCTCAGCCATGCTAATTACTTTGTAAACTCACTGCTTGTTGTTGAGAGTCAATCCCTATTCTATTGAAAAACTGAATGAGGACAAAGTATGCAGGTATAAGAGAAGTCAACTTCTGGGTTTGGGTTATTGCAGAAATGATTGTGTACCAGGGTGGATAACTTGATGTAAAATACTAGTAGAGACAACACAAAATTTGCTTTTTAGTATTTTATTGTAGACGTATATGTTTAAATCCAATTACTAAAAGAATGTCTTGAGTACCTGCAGGTTGGTAGGCTACCTCTACACTGCCTGTCAAGGGCTTTCTCCATTAAGAATTTGTATTTATGGTAACTAGAACTGAGTTATTAATTGGTCTATTAAATTTTTTGTTTGTTTTCCATCAAATCAAAACTCCAAACCTTAAAAAGAGTCTAGAATACAGCCAGTTGATGAAAACCTAAACCCACTTCTTGGACATTTCACAAATGGCCAACAATTTCAGAAAGATAAAATTACTGTTTGCTTTGTTTGGCAGTAACTGTTGGCTCACATCGATTGTGGCCCAGCTTTCTAGAACCACTGAAAATGTATTTTAAAAGCAGGAATGCAGAGAAGTGATTTTAACCCAACATTTTGAACTTAAGCTCTGCGATGTGTTATCCCACTTCAAATGGTAATTTTACAATCATTCGGTTTTCAGGCTCAGAAATTCTGTCTGCATGAGAACATGTGAAAACCTTAAAATAAAGAGACAGATCAATTTCAAATGGGAGTGCTAAAGAGTGCTATGTATTAGGGCACAGAACATGACCTGCAAAAGACACATGAATGAAGGAATGCAAGCTCTGCAGTGATTTCTAAAGTCAATAAAATAAAGGGGGAAACTAAAAGCCTCTTTTTTTGTATTTTTTTCCTTCAATTTATTTACTGTTTTCCTGCAATATGTTATGAAAGCAACAAGAGTGGAAAAATGTGTTTGCCACAGGTTGTGTACCTTTCATTCCATGCTTCTTACAACTAATAACCATAGTGCTATACTTATGAAATGTGTACTTCCAGTCCTAATCAGGTAGTTCTATTCTTAAATTAAATTAGTAATGGAAAACCACAAACTGATACGCATGGGAATAAAAAAATGAAATACCCTTTCTTCTTTGCTGAGCTTAAACCAAGCACACTAAACTTGGAAAAGACCTAAGGGTCACTGCAGACAGCAGAGACTTAACAGAGGACAAGGCACTGAAAAAAGGACAGACTGCAGCACTGTGGATTTCTATTTATTAGTGGCACAATACCATGTGCTCTCTAAAGCATTAAATCACTAGTTTTTCTAGTACTTCTATCTGTAATCATTCTCTGACAAAAGTGGAAGCTAAAAGTCGATATCCAGTGCACTTGGGGAAAAAAGGGAATTTACAGTCAATATATATTTCTGTATTTGAAAGATAATTTAATAAAACTGATTTAATCCAAATAATGAGAGCTGAACAACTTTTTTGTTCATGATCATATTTTAGACTGGGTCAAATGAATTTCCAAAACAGTTTAAACTAAACAGGAACAAATCACTTTTCTTCCTGCATAAGACCAGTCACACAATGAGGATGGGAACATCTTATTCAGTAATAACTAATCCAAGCACAACTTGATATATATATAGAATAAACCTTGATCTGGTAGCTTTTTTTTCCTACAATACGTTCCTGCAAGAGACATTAATCTTGGCAACTTTCAGTCTCTGAGGAGAACTATCATCATTCCCGTAAGTACTTTTAAATTATTCCTGGTTAACCATAAACGAAATTATAAATACACAATTGAGGATTAACAACACCATTTATCAGACATGACATACAAGCCTTCCATGCTGTTGTGAGAAGTACTCAACATTAATGTCTATTTGGAACAAAAAAACTTATACATATTTTAAGCAGAAGTATTTGTAATACAAAAGCTAATGATTCTTATTAAAATTATAGGTGACACTGGTGCTAGAATTGAGAAGGCTTTGAATGATTTTAGATAAAATGAGATTAAAAGGGTTAGTATTCTTTCTTGGGGCAAAAAAAGAACACTTTCTCTGAAACACAGCCAACATCCAAGTAAGCAGTGTCTTCTCATCTGAAGATAACTGCTGTCAGAATTTTACTGTTTTGTTACTTGAGCCAATTAAAAGGAAAAAAAAATGGAGAAAAATTTAAATATGCAAATTTCTGCTGCTATTGTTTTCCTAATGTTAAAAAATAAAAATTAACAGTTTTAATTAGGTTCTACTGCTTTGGGAAATTACTAGATGAGCAACCCCATTCAGTTAGAGTAAAATTGCTTGGGGATTAAATTAGGTACTAAATGTATTGCTGTTACATCCTATCTCTAGTAGACCTGCATGACCTTCTGCATAATCTCTCTGGCTGCAATGTACACTAACTTCAGGGAACAGGGTGAAGCTTCAAAAATGGGATATCCATATCTAACCACTTAGAAAACATGTGTCAGTGACTGCTGATGAACATAAAATTAGGCTACCTTTTTAAAACTTTCATAATCCATGCAGACTTCCTAGGATGCTGTAATAACATCTATAGATAGATGCTGTCCGTGGCCAGTTCTCTTCCTTTCCTAATATGTGGCTGGAATGCCATGCCAGTAGAGCCCTGACTGCAGAAACTGTTGTGCTGGAAAGGAAAATTTCAGGATGCTGGTCTTGCAAGGACTGCGGATGGTACAAAAAGTGCTGGTATTTCTTGAATGAATCCCTTGGTAACAAACAGCCCTGCCTACAGAATAAGGATCTGCAGTTTTCCTTCTGTCTACCTTATTGTTAACTTGATCAGATAGAAGCATGCATTTTCATATTGCTACAGTCATGAAGGAAGGGCTTGTTTAGAGGTCATTCTGTGAGATGAATTTGCACAGTGCATTTCCTCTAGGAGAAAATTAAAAGCACTCTTAGCACATTGTCAGTATTTCTTGCAAAACACAGAATGGATGTTAAATAGTAATTACCACTGAGCCAGGGTTTAGGTTTGGCTGAGAAAGCTTTTAGGAATGACTGGTGTCTGAAACCTAATTTTTGAAGAAGTTGTAAGATTATTTATACCAATAATAACCATAAATTGAGAAGGAATGGAGGAGATTATACTTCACACTAGTTCCATTCTTTCCCAGATAACATAATCTGTAGGAAGTAGACATCAGAAGTCCTGTAAAATATGTAATGGAGTCACACACTGGTCTGCTCAATGTACTCAGTCAAGGATGCTATTATGTCCAAAGAATGTGAAGCAACTATCCATGAATGTCTCCAAATGCAGGAGGTGCAATACGGGCCACATTAAAGGTAATAGAGTTTTTGTCTCTGCCTTCGGCAGGGTAGAGATTTTGCTCCAAGAATAATTCTGTCTTTAGTTTTTAATGAGAACTGTAGCACCTGTATGTGAATACTTTTTCTCTCTTCTCACTGTTTCTTATATGGACCTGCTACAATTCAGCCTTTCTGTTGGGCATGTACTGTATGAACCACAGGAATTTTTTAAAAAATCCAGTTCATCATTTAAAAAAAAAAGCATTCTTATTTTTTTTCATGATGAATCACTGAGGTTTCTCTAACTACTTGTGTACTGGATTTCCAGATAGCATTATTTCCTCTTAATATTTATGACCAAAGTACCTGTATCAGGTTAAACATGTATGACAATTCATATCCTAAACATGATGGCTACCTGCCATTATATTACCCCCACCATTCTGCTATGGGCTTGCTGTTTTAATCCTTCATAAATCACATTTATTATCTACTGCTTATTAATAAGGCAGAAAACTAAAGTGAAAAACCAGTGCAAGTAAACTGTTTACCAGTAATGGATTTTTCTCCAAACAAGAATCCTGCTTTACTATAAGCAAAATTAAACAATGGCCTGTGGAAGGATTTCCTTCCTGTTTAACACTGGGTACCAAACTAAAGTTCTTCATTCAGGACTGCAGTTTCACTGATACAGTCCTAAGAGCTCTTTAAAACTTGGCATTTATATCAAGTTTAGCTTGTTCAAAAATTTTGTTTAAAATACCAATCAGAAGTATTTTGGCTTAGAATTTCCACATTTCATTTTGCAGTGTCAGAGCTTCACTCAAATATTATATAATGATCTGTCACACTGGCATCATTTTTACATTAATAACTTTAAAACTGTGAGTAAGCATTGATCTATCCATTTTCTACTTATGCAAAACAGATACTGGGATATTTCTGATCCTGGATTGCATGAATATGCCTAAATACCAGTAAAATTCCAGCATGATTTCTATCAATATCTGTTTTATTGACACAGGTAATATAATAAAATTTTTTGGAAGTGATTATAAGAACAGTAGTCGTTAATAGCTTTTCTTAGTTATTTGAACAATAAAATATTTTCCTGTGTATACTACAGTTTAAAGAGAATGCTGTTTTAACATATATAGCATGAAGTTCAGAAGGGAAAAGATTATTATATGAATGGCAAAAATAAAACCTAGGACTTCTTGTAAAAACTACATCATAATTTGGATTTCATAAAGTGATCACTCTCCATCTTCTGTTTATACAGCTAGACTACCTATAGGTAAAATAAGACATTGGACTGTTTTATGCAAGGTATTTTTTAAAAAATGAAACAATGACACATCTATCTCAAGAATCTCACAATCTTAAACCTTGACAGGAGACAATACAATGTGGGTTTTAGTGGTCAAAAAACATAACCAGTAGCCCACCACATTGTTTGAAAGCTACCTCAACAACTGTAAAAAATGCCAATGCATCATCTTTTAGACTTCCCCAAGTGCATCTCACATTTGTAAGAGCTAGAAATCAATTGGAAGAAGTTAAAATTTTGAAAGCAGAAACCTCATAAAACTAATCAAAGTTATGTTTTCAGATGTCGAGACTTCTAGAAGACTGTCATTAGCACCACGACATGCATATATGTGCCTAATTCAACACCAAGGAAGAACGAGTCAAAAGGAAAATACCATAAGAAACCAATGTATCCTGAAATTATGCAACCATCAAACAGTTTGGATTCTTGGTTTTGATCTAGAAGGTTTTCAAATTCTGGCGTTTTTTATCTATTGTTCTGTGATCATGTACAGTTCTCAGACATAAATAGACACAGCTGCCAGCTTGAAGTCAATCTGTCACCACAGCAGAACCCAGCGTAAGATTTCCATGAACCAAATCCAACATATGTTTTATGGTAAAATTACAAGCAATTGAAAACTCCTTTCTACATGAGGATGGCAAATTATAGGGATATTTATTTATAAATATTTAACTTACTTCTCTTTTGGACAGCTTAGAATAACCATTGAAGTATCAAAGACAGCAGAGAAAATTAAAATTCTGTCTCCACTTTCCAGTCTTCAGGTATTGAATATTTTAGGAATACCCCAATATTTTAAGTTGTCAGCAAATTCCCTTCAGGTGCATATAAATCTTCATTTCTAAGCAAAGAAAGGAAGCAGCAGGAATTGCTGGCAAATGATCTGAATAAAGCTTTTGTCTTCTAAACAGATGAAGATGATATACTATGAATCAAGCTATCTTTGAGAAAATAATGCAGTGAAAGATTCCCAGGGCTAAAACTGTTCTTTGGAAAAACAAGAAAAATACCACTTGTCCTTTCAGGATATAACTAATAAGGATATAGAACAAAAAACACCCTTAGTCACACCTACTATATTAAAATGCTTTTGGGGAGCTGCTTTGACTTCAAACAATGACAAAAAGTATAATCAATGGGTAATTCTTGAGTGTAAGCATTTAAAGGACCACATAACTCACAGTGCACCATATCCANTAATAAGGACATAGAACAAAAAACACCCTTAGTCACACCTACTATATTAAAATGCTTTTGGGGAGCTGCTTTGACTTCAAACAATGACAAAAAGTATAATCAATGGGTAATTCTTGAGTGTAAGCATTTAAAGGACCACATAACTCACAGTGCACCATATCCAAGCTTTTCTTGTGATTGTCCTCTCACAGGGAGTGTTAGTTGAAAGACTCACAACAATATATTGTAATTGTACTATTACAAATTGCCATATCTTCAACTTTGACACTCTATCAGTTCCCTGCAATGTGTAAAAATGAAGCTTAATATCCCAGTACTTAAACTAAGAATCCCCAGCCTTGTCATTATTGTGGGCACAATAGCAAGCCTTCTTGGAATTGGCCATCCAAGCCATGGGGAGGCTTGGAGTTAATTACATCACTGTAGACAATATTTTGCTCCTTGTGGTGGTAGTTATCTCTTTCCACAGTTGGTTCTCTTTTTTGTTGCTTTGTGATGTCTCATTAATCACAGCTCCATTTAATCTGTGTCATATGATTCATCATCCTTTATCCCCACAGCTGTTTCCATCCTGGACTCTGATAAACTGCTAATTTAAGTGGGTGATGTCCAACCTTGAATATCACAATGGCTTGTAGCACACCACTGAGAATCAGCTACGACATTCACACAGCCCAAGATTTTTAGTAAGGCTAATTATTCTACAGCCCCTGCTCATTTGTTGGGGTGGAGATCATCTGAAATGAGCAGATAGCATTTTTAATGTGGGCTTGACATAACAGGGCATAAAAATATGCAGAGTTTTTCTAATGTGAGAGTATGCTGCTTCTTCTCTCTTTTTCTTTCCTGTCTTCAAGTCTTTCAAGTTTTTTCCCAACATGACATGAAGCTGACTATATTTAGTGGACTGTGGAGAGATGAGAGGAAGGGAGAAAGGTTTTGCTATTTCGAAACATTTTTCCACTGTCTTCAGTCACCTTCTTCTATGATAAGTCTAATAAAGCTGAAGAGGGAGAGACACACTTCATAAAAATAAAATGAGATCTAAAGCAGGTATAGTATCTAACACCATAATTTGGAGAATAAAGGTATTTCAAATAATAATATCCCTTGATTTCTGTTTTAAATTGGAGGATTTTTCTATGATTTTTCAATTTATACTTGTGTTAAAAGACACGTAACAATAGAATGTTCATTCAGTGGGAACTGATAACCCATTAGTATGGTGTGTATGAGAGGAGTGTATCAAAATGCCAGAAAAAAGTACTGTTAGATTTTTTTTTTACTTCAAGAAAGAGCCTGAGGGCAGGTGTAAGACACTGACTCACCCTTACCACATGAAAATTGTAGCTCATAATGGCTTTGCAATAGGACTGGCTGCGCCAGCCTGAACAATGCAGTAGATTTCTATGCAGGAAGAAAAAGCTTTTCTAAGGAATTGCTTCAGTGTGCTGTCTGAAGGAGACAGAGAAGCAGGTGAGAGACAGCAGCAGAAAGTGTGATGCCATTGCTCTGCTGACATTACAGCATTCCTGGTAAGGTGTGATTGCCAAACTTTCTATTGATGCAGTGTTACAAATGGCTCCTAGGTAAATCCTCCTCTGAATTATGAAAAAGAGCCTGACAGAGGGGCAAAAAGGGGCTGACAGAAATGTAGAAATACCTGTTCATTACCAGAGCTCAGTGGAGCACATGACACGTCTCATGGTGGCAAACCTGTTGGCTACACCCAATTTCAGACTGGAAGAGATTCAGCTGACCACCTGGTAGCCTCATCGTCTGTAAAGCTTAAATAAATGACACTGCAGAACACAGTTACACTCTCCAAGTCTAGAACAGTTCATGCCACTGTCAGCCCCATTCGCTCCACTGCTTCCACCCTGCCTTACTATTTTTGCTTCTGCTAGACAAAGATCTCAGTTTTCACCATGGATGGGCTTTTAAGAATTGAAAACTTACTATATTATTGAGTGGTAGAAACACTAATAACTTTTGAAGAACAAACAAATGAAAGATAGATATTTTATACAGAAATCTTATGAACGTTTTGGTCTTGTCTAAATTAAGTTTAAAGTGTGAGGACAGTATGTGTTAATTAGGTTTTGATGAGTCTGCTTAATGAAAGATTTCTGGTCCAACTTGGACAGCTTAACAGATGCATCAGGCAGAATATCTCTTCTTCAGATTTCTAAAGAATATAAGTCAGCATGACAGCTGATAGAAGTTAACTCCAGCTATTTAAAGTTTAGTCAAGGTAAGACTTACAACCAGATTTTAATCCTGCTTAATCCTGGAAATGTTTGTTTTGATTTATTTTTACTATCCTCAGATGACACCTTAAATATCAGCTAAACCAGCATATTTGTAATGATCATCCAAAGGTGTACACTCCTGCAGAGGCCAAAATTTTCACCATTTGATGATGTACTCAGGGAACAAGTTAGCAAGCTTGTTAGAGAAGTTTCTTTTTCCTGTTTGGTGACTACACCACTCATAGAAGTTTCATGTTGAAACAGCAATGCTTTGCAATGAAGTCTCTTGTTAGGCAGTTTATTACTGATGCTTCAAGAAGGGGCTTTCACAGGATTAGCCAGCTATAACTTTAGTAGGAAAAATGGAACAGACTACCTTTGCTCTACCACTCCATTTACTTTCAGATGCTGTAGTTCTTTATTTTTTTTAAGGTCCTGTATCTTCCTGCTTTTGTTGGAAATGCTTGCTGAAAAAAAAAAATCAAGTTCCCTGTCATTCGCATGAGCACTTCGACATTGTGTGCAAGTGCATCCTGTGCTTAAGATGCCTGTCCTGGGGTGGCCTCAGATCCTGCTTGAACCCTTACGGGAACAATTTGGAAGGCCTCCTTCCTTTTATGACAATGTGCCCAAGTTGACAGGAGCACTGACAGATCTCTGAGACAGATATTATCAGTGGTTCCTCCTGTAATCAAGTCTCTCATATACACTCACTTTTAAAAGGCTCGGGCTGACTCAGAAATATTTGTTCTAATTTCTCTGCATCTCAGCCTTCCTATATTTAAAGAGGATATATTCAGAAGCAAAACATTAAGGACTAGTTCTTACCTTTCCTTTTACTAGAGCTAATACTATTACCACCGTTATATGACAACTTTCTCTAGTTTACTATTTGTTTGCACAAAAAACTAAGACTGTATATAAGATACAAACATTACATCAATCATTTATCTGAAAATTGCATTATACTATTTTCTTGTTCTGGTTGCAGTTGTCAAGCAAGGAATCAAAACATATAGAAGGAAGAATTTTGGTTGATATCATAGAATAGGTAAGGTCTTATTTTGTATCACATCTTTCACTAGTTAAATAAGATGCCTGACCCTAATTACAAGTGTAGAGGATGAACCACAGATGCTGAGCATTCTCCTAGAACCTACACAACCTCCTGCACCTGCAAATCATTGTACAATGGATCAAAAGAAACAGGTGCATTTCAAGACACCCTCATGCACTGTGGAAACCTGGCAATGGTCCACAATTAACATGAATTTTCTAAATGACTTCTCACTTTTAAAAGCTGTATCATTGGCACATTATAAACTCATGTTGAAAGTCAAGGACAAATGTAAAATAAATTGACAACATTCTTCACTGTGATTGATGCTTGTTATTTTGCATAATTTGTTTATTGTTTGGTGTGTGTTTGTTTTTTAGAATGTCTATTCAAGCCAAGCCCTTGAGGCATCAACAGTAGCAGTCTAATCTCTCCAAGGACATATTTTGTGCTATTAAAATCTCACAGAGAATAGCACTATGAAACCAGCTAAATTAGGTGAGCACTGGAGTTCCCAGGAGTGATATAGGCTATACATAAACCTAGGTAACCAGAAACTGCCCAAGTAACATGTATTTCCTTTATTAATAGTATATATAGTTAAAAAAAATCTACTGTCAACAAAGTAACACTGAAATTTAAATTAATATATTAATATTTCTGAAAACAGGTCAAAGGAAAATGCAGGCTTGTAAAACCAGTGAATTTATGCATTTAGGTTTTGATTCCTAGAACGGTTATCTATAATCCAGACCAACAGGAGAGCACATGTTTAATTGAAAGGCATGTCATAGTCCTGCTCTGTTACCATTAAAGTGAGAGGGACAACTCCCGGTGTTAAATCACAAGCCTTCAGTGTTCTGCATAGTCAGACCCAGAGTGCTTAGCACTCTGCAGGAGTGAGCCTTTCATTACTGTTTGTCTTTTCTCTTCAAATACTGACACAAGGGAAAGTCAGTACATGATTATAAGGTCAATGTAAATTTTAAAAAAGCCCACAGTTTAGATTACTACGCATAGTAGCCATTCTATTTCAAAGCAGCAACAATTTGGTTACATGAGACCCATTATTAGGATTGTGTTCTTCGTTTTTTCATAGGCTAAGATATTTTCTGCTTCACAGCTGTCTCTCAGTCAATCAGAAAGGAGTTTGCATTGCCATCCTCTGAGAATCTTAATTTTTGATATTAACAGACACATTGATATACACTTTATGATTTTCGTATGTTATTCATCTATTAATCCCAAGATGCAGACATGTGGAGGTAGTTGGATACTGACTTTAAAATAAAATTATTTCAAATTTTGTTTCATTTTCCATTTACAGCAGAGAAAATGTATTCTGCCAAATTAGCTGAAAGTTGGCTGCATCATAAGAACTCACTATGTGCAGCTACTGTAAATGTGGAATATATGAATTTAGATGCAGATGACGTTATACTGTGGCTCCTTTCAGACTTGAGATAATCATTTACACAACCCAGCTTGTTACTTATTTTTCTTTTCATTCAGTGATAATAGATATGGCTGAATTATGCATTTTTTTACATGCTGCCTGCATTATTGCTTACAAGACAAAAACTGAAGAATTTACCTAATGTTCCAGGTGATGTCTAATTGCTACTATTTTATAAATTCCATCAAAGAAGAGCCTTGTGACATTGGCAGATAATTTTTGCAAGGAATGATAGGGAGTGATGAAAAAGAAATTGAAAAATTAAGCAGCTTCTGTGGTTCTTGTTCTTTTGGTCCTAAGTATTTATTAGCTAGCTCCACAATGGATCTGTGTACTATTATACGAATATAGAAACTGATCCTCAAAGGTGGTGAATGCTTTAAGAGTTAGGACATGTGAAATTAATTATTCACATCTTGAAAGGAACAAAAGACGTTTCTCAGGGACAGTAATAAGAGTGTTAAACAATGAAGATGTCTGCAGGATTCTAAACAGAGGCAGAGCTAATGATCAGTATTGTCAGCCTCAGGTTCTACCCAAAATGTTTGCAGGGCTGAGTTCAGTCCAAGGGCCTTGCACTTTACACCAGTGCTGCTTGATCTTTGTCAGTAATTAGTGTGAAGTGTGAGGTGGACCTTGTAACTGTGGATAGAACACTTAGGGAAAACAATACTATGGATATTTGTTACTGCAGGATGAGGACACATTTTGTACAGTTGTATTTAAACTAAAGGGCAGCTGAGGTCCATGAAGTCTCCTAGTGGTCCCGATCCTGTAAGAGTCCAGATGAGAAACACAGATGGAATAGCCCACATATCATTTCTGGCTTGCATAAATTTCTTTTCTTCTCAGGCAGCTAAGAATATTTATATGTATCCAGGTTTAACCTGCGAATGGGCTGGGATTCCTTTACAAGGGGCTGGTGACACAAAGCTATTAATAATGTTGCAGGTGCTGAGCTAATTTTAAGCATGGTTCAGAAATGCCAGCATAAGAGGAAAAACATAGTTCAGGTTGCTCTTTTTGCCCTATGTGGGGCAGATAAGGGGAAAAAAAAGAGAAAAATATATTTTTCTGGTGGCTGTCCTGGAACTAACAGAATGAAAGTATTGATCAAAGACTCTTAGTCCTTTCCTGACAACAGTTGAAACACCATTGTTTTATAAAATATGCCTGTGCAGCTGCTGTTTCCCCTTGCAGCAAATTCCCTCTAGATGTGCTTCCCAGTGTGCCTGGCTCTCAGAGAGCTATTTTTGGATCCATATCTCAAATTTCTCCTCTAAAAGTTAAACTCATATCTGGTCACTCTGCCTTGAGAGAACACCTATTTTTCACTGCCATTTTCTCATGCTGGCATGGTTGGACTTTTGTGAAAAGAAACAGATTCTGTAGGCAAGGCTATATTAGAAAGATGAAAAAAGCCCTCTCTATTGCCCTGGCAACTGTCATCTACATTGCAAGGGGTTTTAATTTCATGTTTTTACACTCACACTTACAGTGTGATCTTCAAAGGTGTTTCATAACAATTATTTTCAGCCATTATATCCAGTGGAAGTTGCAAATGGCATAATTACTCATAAGTTTGTCCTTTTGTTTTCAGAGGTGCCTTACACACTTCAGTGCTCAAGAAATAATAATATAGGAGTAATACATTATGAAAGTCAAACCTTACACTTGGTCATCCGTTACTGATTTTTATACACTTCTGCTCAAAACAGTGTCTGATTTAAGACATTGTTTAGCACTGAAATACTTTCATGTCTTTTATTCAATTTGCAAAGAAAATACCCACCCCCACAAAATTTCTTCTAGCAGTAAGTTGCTTATCTTCTCCTGCTCGTTCACAGAATGACATGGTGATGTTAAAATAGACACCCACATATTACAATATTATTACTACAGCTATATTACAAAATAATAATAATATTCACATAAAAATCCACAATCTTAGCAGTTGAAGCAAGATATGGAAGGGTGATTCAGGACTGCATGAAGCAGACTATAGTCTCAGCCCAAGCATTTTGGTGCTCAGTAGGATCTCTCACTAAAGACTAGAAAGCACCTGTAAGGACTATCCTGGAACCAGCCCTGCAGCAGGCATTGCCTTGGCTTCAGGTGTCATTTCCACAGCTGGGGACAGGCAGTCTGTGCCAACTGCTATAGCCTTTATCAAGTGTTTATTTTCTATCTGGCCAAACTATACTGTTACCCTTTAAGTCCCTGTACTCATCTTAGTTCTTCTGTAGAGGGGAATTGTGACACCAGAAACACCCAAAGCATCCAAAAGGTCTTTCTTAGGTAGACTGTGTGGAAACACATGTTCTGAAGAGTCCTAATAATAACTTTGAAAGGGCGTTACAATACAGCCCGTTGTGTTGATAGTGCATGTACTAACCAGTCCCTAAGTAATTGTTGACACCATAGAGTTCTAGAAGCTCTGAAGGGAAATTACCAGAACATTGCTTCTGCTGGAACCAGACTTAGCATTTAGAATATTTTCACTGTCACTTTCCAGCTCATTAGCCTTTCTGCATCAGAAAAAATAGTGATATCCAGCCAGGATGAACTCATGAGTCATTTAATTTGTTTCAAGTCTGTTCAAATAAAATCAGGAGAAAAACTGGATGGAGACTCTCAAATACTTATTTTTAACTGTCTTTGGCATAAATATAATGATGATTTTTCTTTAATTTAGCAGTAATTATGGTTTACATTAATAAAATGGCCATACAAATTGAAGTAGAAACTAAGAGACAGTATTTCCAATTTGTTGATCAAAGAGCATTTCTCCAGAAATGTAGCAAAGGGGAAAAGGTGGCAAACGTCATAGCTGAATGAGGCAAAGGCATTTTACATTAGCAGAAAGTAATTACACTGGAATTTGGGAATAACACCACCCTCTACTATGGGTAAAACATATTCCTTCAGACAGTTGGGCTCCCATGTGCAGTAGGAGTAGGATGCTCCCATGCTCCACAAGTAGGATATGGGTGTCTGTTTAACAAAACAGAAAACTCCAGTAGTACAGTGCTCCCAGTGTCATGTTGGGCTTGTGACAGAGGAAGCAGCAATGCCAATTGAATTGTTGGTACTACTTTTTGTACTCCAAATCCATTGCTCTGAAACATCATCAGCTAAATTACACAGCCCCTGTGTAATTTGTCTCACTATAATGCTCCAAGGATTTGTCCTGGGCAATAGGGGGAAAACTCAACTGAACACTCTCTGTTCAGGTGATTACAGCCAGGAGCAGGTGTGCAATCTTCAAAGACATGCTCCTGGCTATGATAAAGAATATTCACTCTGAGTTGTGGCTGAAAAACTCTCAGTAAAAAACGAAACTGGCAAGTAAATACGAGGTCAGAGGGCTGAAAAACCTGTTCAGTCTTTACTGTTAAAATCTGGAGTGAAATGGCATGGAAACTTCCTTTTATAGGTGATGAGATACTCTTCAAGAAAACTTAGGAACTGAGGGATCTAAACCTTATCACTTCTACTAAATACAGTGGTAAAATAGCTGTGGAAATTGAAGGGTTTCTTCCTGGGCAGTATGTGCATGTTCAGCAGCTGAGCTTTTAAGGAAAAAAGTATTTTCCAAAACTTGTGGTGATAAGCGGTTAAACCCTTGTGGTGGGTGCCTAAGCCATGTTGCTTGTAGCAGACGATGTCTGTTCAGTCAAGTCTCAGCAGTAGCTTCCTGCCTCAACTCTGCTGACCAGGCTTCACAGCAAAGCACTTCTAACTGATGTCTTTTAAAAAGGTCGTAAGTTCCTCTGCTGCCTTTTGGTTGGTTTGTTTTTTTGGAGTAGGTATTAATATAAAAGAGAATTTCAGAACTGTAACTTTTGGTCAAAAACCTAGCATATAACTTTTTTTGATCAGAGCATTTAAACTATTTTCCAAAGAATCTCTGGTTACTCTAATCTCACACTTGTTTCCTTTAAATGATACACAGTGGTGTCTGGAATGGACAAAGGGTGACATCCAGGTGACACCAGTCATGTCAGGTGAGATTACATGGAAAAGTCTCTCCCTCACTTTGCATACATTGCTGCAGAAATATTATCTATCTGCAGAGAAGAACCATCTGAAATCCAACAAAGGCAAATGCATCTGGACAAGAGTGACCCTGGGCACCAGCACAGGCTGGGGGCTGACCTGCTGGGGAGCAGTTCTGCCAAGGAGGACTTGGGAGTTCTGGGGGGACAACAAGCTGCCTGTGAGCCAGCAGTGCCCTTGTGGCCAAGAGGGCCAATGGTATCCTGAGGTGCATTAGGAAAAGCATTGCCACCAGGTCGAGGGAGGGGATCCTGCCTCTCTGCTCAGCCCTTTTGAGGCCACAGCTGGAGTTCTGTGTCCAGTTTGGGGCTCCTCAGTACAAGAGAGACTTGGAGCTCCTGGAGCAGGTCCAGGGGAGGGCTACAGAGATGATGAAGGGACATGAGCATCTCTGTTACGAGAAAAGGCTGAGGGAGTTGGGCCTGTTCAGCCTCGAGAAGAGGAAACTGAGAGGGGACCTCCTCAATGTCTGTCAGTATCCAAAGGGAGGGTGCCAGGAGGATGGAGCCAGGCTCTGCTCAGCGCTGCCAAGCAATGGGACAAGAGGCAGTGGGCAGAAACGGATGCCCATGTAGTTACAGCTGAACATGAGGAAGAACTTGCCTACTGTGCAGGTGACCAAATGCTGGAACAGGTTTCCCAGAGAGGTTGTGGAGTCTCCCTTGCTGGAATTACTTGAGAACTGTCTGGATGCAATCCTGTGCCATGTGCTCTGGGATGATCCTGCTTGAGCCGGAAGGTTGGACCAGGTGACCCGCTGTGGTCCCTTCCAACCAACCCATTCTGTGATTCTGTGAGTCTGTGAGTCTGTGATTCTGTGATTCTGTGATTCTTTGATTCTGTGATAGTGTATGCTATTTGCAGGTTTTGTTCTCACAGCATTACCACCAATCTGTCAAGCCTCAAGGAACAAAAAAAAGGAAAAAAAGGGAATCAGTAATCCCCTTTTCTGTAAATAGTGCCAGTATTAGATTAGTTTGAAAGCTGAAGAAAACACTCCAGTATTTACAAACCAAATATTTTACATTGCATATTAGGAAACATGACCAGATTTCACTTTGCTGATCCTGTATTAAAAAAGATTTTGTTTTCAGTCCATAAAGAAATTCACTCAGAATGTTATTCTGTTTTTTTCTCAGGAGACTTTTATTCCACACTTACAGCAAGAAAAGGCAGAGAAGTTGGACAGAAGTGACTGGAAAATGCACTGAATGAGATTTAATTTTATGGGGATTTAGGTGTCTAATTCCCATAGGTTTCTTTGAAAACTATCTATTTAATAAATGTATTCAGTAAGTTAAGACCTCTACATTAATATATTTTCAGACTATGGATCATTAGACCATCTAGTCTGCCTACTTGTATTTTACCAGCTATAAAACTTCTTTTAGTAACTCCGACAGTAAGCCAAATAGTTTGTGATTTGTGAATAAATCTTGGGGCGGGGTGGGGGAAAGGAGGAAGAAAATCCTTCCTGGAGCTGAACACATCCACAGACAGAAGACCTACAACTTCACTTCATAGGTATTTCTACTTAATACTCATTCCCATGGTTAATTACGTCCTTGATTTCTCAACTGAACTTGTGCGTCATCTCTTTTTAGGCCTTGTTCGGAAATATTACGTGCTACCTATTTTTAAATTACCTGCTGTTGGGTTATTTCTTGAATGAAACTGTTAATATGCTAAAAAAAATAATTTATTCAAGAGATGTCAACCTACAGTTTTTTCACAGTATTCAGAAAATCTAGTACTCCTTCTTTACAGATTTTGCACAGACATGCTTATCCTCTCTGAATAAGCAACTTCTGAACATGCAAGAGACTGTGAAGATGCCTGTGCAAAAGTTTCTGGAATGGCTCTTGCTATTCACTCATGGAGCCAAAGTACTTTATCTTTATGAACATTCTTGCCAACAAAATTTTCTTGCATGAGTTTTAAAAAATTATATAAAAGAACAGAGAAGCACTGTGGACACTCTCAGAGTAATACGTGGTATTTGTGTGCATATTTTTCACAAACTGTTTAAACAGTCTACTATTTGCTTAGTTTTTCCTGACATTGGCACAGTTGTACATTTGCGATGACCATGACAAAGTGTGTAGACACACTGGCCAAAGAGCTAATTTGGACTTGAAATACTACCACCACTACCATGCTCTGAAACCAGATGTAAATGAGACAGTTCTGTCACTTGCTACCAGAAACATCCCTTGCTAAATCAATAAAAAGTTACTCTGCCGAGCAGAGACAGCAGGGAATTCCCCACGTCTGCCTACTCAGGGGTAAAATGATTTTATTGACTCTTTCTCCCTTGTAGCAGTATTTTGATACCTTCTTTTTCGTTCTTGTACAGGACATGTTACTAGAGCTACAATACTAAAAACCAAGAAACAGGCTAAGAAAATTGCAAAAACACATTGTGAGTATCTCAGAAGTTCAGAATAGCATGATTCCCAGTTTCATGTGTAAAAACATTTTTAGAAACAAAATTTCATCATGTGAGAGTAAAACATATATTCTGCATATTCTGCAGAAATTCCATGCCAAACTGCAAAGTAAGTGCAAATTAGAGGATGTGCTGTGTGTATATTTTCCTCTGTTAAGCTACATTTTTTATATCTTTTCTTCCATTCACTAAAAAGCTATTAGATTTTGAAGTGCTATGGAAAATATTATGCCCTATGAAGGAACTTCAGCCACAGGCTTATCTAATTACCTTCTCCACCGGTCTTTTTAAGTTTCTTCTTGCTCTTTCCCATCCTTATCTGCCACCTGGCACTCTTCTGTTAGCGCTGGAAAAGCAGCCCAAGCTTTGCCAACAGCATTGTTTGAGTGACAGGCTGTGAAAATGGAAACACTCCACAAACACATAATTTTCCTCTGGAAAGACAGAATTTGACATCTCTATATTTCTTGGGGTTATGATGTAAACTCTGCTCCATGGAGCATAAGACCTTGGGCAGTAATTTGGTCCAGCAGATCTAAAAGGGTTTTATTCTGAAAAAAATAATTCCAGCAAAAGTGTCTTCCTTCCTTCTTTCCTTCTTTCCTTCNTGCTTTCCAAAGTCAATTTTAGATTTCTAACTCTTATGTGTTGATGAAGTAGTTCCATGTATGGTTTTCTATTCACATATGATTTATATACGCAACTCCTGAGAATTAAAAAGAAATCACTATTTTTTAACTTAAAGATTTGCCTTCAACTGTTAGATGCCTGCATTTGTTGATTATAGCTTGCTAACTCAGGTAACACATTTCTTGAACTATTTTAGAAACAAGTTTCCATTGGAAGAAAAAATCCAATAAGTTGTTATTCCTAAAAATAATCCTTTTCCTTTGACCCAAATATATCATGTACAATAAAAAAAATTTGCAGACATGATATTGATCAGATCCAGAATGAAGTTTCTTATGAAAAATCAGTATGTCTGTTGCCAAATTTTTACATCGCAGGGAAATAGGTTGAAAACTGTAGCCAAAAGCCCTGCTTTGTTTGGTTCAGAACAAGAGTTTGAGGCCAAATTTCCGACCTCAGCATCATATATTTAAAACTAAGAGTACCCACTGACTATTCTCAAAGAAATTTTTCCCCGTATTATTCTAACATAATTTATGTACAAAATTAAAACAAGTTTTTAAAATCTTTGCTTTTTCATATAAAGAAAAACTTCTTCATATAAAGAATAACTCTGTGCAGTTCCAGTTAAAAAGGAAGTCATTACAGCAGCCAATTAGATGGCCTTGTAAAAGTTAGTTCTATACTCTAAGGATTGACCACACTTCCTGTACATTGCAGTAAACCACAAGCCTATTGCTCTGCCCATGTTTTTCAATGGGATTGCTCTTTCATCTTAGTTACTAAAAGCTTTGAGGCAGATAGTCACATCCCTCACTGAAAGACAAGAACTCCTGTTTCTCACAAGTGATGTTTAGGAGAATATGTTGGGATTTATACAATATCTGTGCCTCAAAAGTCATTCCTACTATGAAAAATTCAACTGTAATTCACTGTACAGTTTTAAATGAAAAAAAAAAAGAAAAAACCCACGTACTTTCTAATCTCAGCATCTCTTTAGTGTCTTTGGCTCTTTTAAAACCAAAGGCTCTCTTAAATCCTGTGGTACAGGTGTCTCTCTTGAAATCTCACTCATAAATTCACAGCACCAACACTGAATTCTAGAATTCAGTGTAATCTGCCTGGATTCAATAGAATCCACCCATATCTATAATGATAAAATATAACCACATTTTTCCTTAACTGCAATTAAAGGCTACAGTGACTGCAGTGGCTACATTGAGCAGGTTGCTTCTCCCTTTTCCATTGACTTCAATCCCTTTGACAGATGTTTGCATCTGCCAGTAGCTTTCATGGATCTCTTTTGACCAAACTGTCCATGTTAACATGAGGGAGGAAAATAGCTTAAAAAAAATAAAAGCTGGGCAAAGAAAAATACAGACACTGAGCTCAGGAACACAAATATAAATTAGTCCAGAATAACTCAGAGCAGAGACCAACCTTCTGCATTCCCTAAGTGCTAAGTACTATTTCCATGAAACACTTAACTTCCAAACAGCTCGGGATTAGGTGCTACTTTAGAGACTTTATCCAAAGTAATAACAGTGTTACGGGAGTCCAATATTTTCATTAAAGAACTGTTGAGAAGATAGGAGAGTCACTCCAAAAACGCTGAATCCAAGAGCAGCTTTTCTCCTGCACACAGGACAGCACAGGCCAGCTCTCTTCAGGTATGTACACCTTAAAGACTAAATACCATATTACTTCTTCTGTGTGAAGTGCATCTATTCTTCCTTTTATGCAATATGTGGAAAGTTTGGGGCAGTTGCCGTGGTGCTGGCTGGACTAGTTTAATAAGATCCTGCAATGTTTATTAGCTGAGAGAAACAGTTATGTCTCCAGCATTCCTGGGAGTTTATTTTGCCAGGAATTCCTGCTCACACAACAGATTTCAACATTCCTCTTTTAAGACGGGAACAAACAACTGAACCTAGTGAGAGTACCCTTTGTCAGAACTTGGTAGTATTTTTCTAATAAAACACAGATGATTTATAATATGTTCACATGGGAGACATATTTGGCATAGAAAGCAGTTTCAGCAAAAGATTCTTCTGTGCCAGAAGGAGGTTTCTTGTGATTTCACAACAAAGATCTTCTGTTACTGCTCTGAACAGTCAGGGAACTTCTACGCACAACATTAAAACAGTAAGATATTCTCACTGGTTAATAGCCATAGTCTATTTTTCTGGGTGTACAGCAAACCCACAGTAAGTACAGTTGTTCTACCATGAGACACATCTCTGAGAATTGCCAGTGAGCCAAAGAACAACGTGGTATTGATAGCTACATCCATGTTACGGCTGTAATAATTCATTTGTGTATCACTAGTTCAATACACAAGGCTCCAGCACAGATTTTGGGAGCCAGAAGTTCCTACCTTCGCAGTAGAGGCACTACCAAGACAGGGGGGGTCTGCACAGAAGTGTCATTCTCACAGGAGGGCACAGCTTTCAGCATCACTGAATTTTCCTGGACAAAGACTGCCTAGACAAGGCATTAGGCATTCTTTGTTTGTCACAGTCCTACTGTTAGTTCTCCACTACCTGATTCAGCAGTCGTGGGTGTTTCTGAGCCTCTTTACACTCACATGATGCAGTTGACTACAGAGCCAACAGCCTACATCCAGTCAGACACATTCAGGGATTCAGGTCAGGTGAAGGAAAACCATCATAAAATGTGGGCAGGAGGAGTTTAAACAAATACGCAGTAAGTGATTTTGAAGAAGCCTCACGTTTTAGTTCTTTTCCTTTTTGACAGACTTTCAATGTTAAAGCAATAACTCCCCTCACATCTTTCTTTGTGTGTGTGTGTATTCAAGTCTTTCAATACACTGAGAGAACTGGATAAGGAAAGCAAATTTACTGATGTAAATGGCTCCAATATCAAGATAAGCATCCAGGTGAATGGTTGATTTTTACCCTTCTCCCCCAGTAAATTCTACTGGAATGAATAAATACAAAAACCCCAATATGTCTGACCTCACAAAGGTCTTGATCATTTTTACTTTATGGCTTACCTTTTCTTTACTCACTTGAGCTTCGTAACACAAAATATCACCAATAAGAGCAGACCTTTAAAAATGGAAGAACCATGCATCAGCCATCCTCGGTACCAAAATGTGTTTGAAATGAGCTTGAGGGAAAACACTTGTAATGCAGGCTGCAATCACATTTCTTAAGTAAAACACAGACTAACAGAGTAATTGACTTTATAACAAATAAGAATTCATGCTGGCAAAATTACTTTTTCAATGCTCACCAAAGAGAATGGGGAAAAAACACTCCTGTGGGATAAAACACATTGATCATTTTAGCAAGTTTCATAAGCTGTGTGTTCCATAAGCTTTCTGCGTTACTTCCTCCTCTATATTTATATACAAAACATACACAGAAAAAAAATAAAGCTTTTCCAGCTTTCTGAGGAACAATAGGCCATACATTTTAAATATGAATTTTAAAAATTATTTTCACTTCTGTTGTCTACTGGGCTGAATATACTTTGCAGAGCATTTCAAAGCATGGCAACAAACCATTAATGGCAAGCCAGTTACTAAAAGATGGAATATAGATTGAATCAGACTAACAAGGAAATAATTTATTGCAGTACCTTAAAGATCTAATTACATCAAAACTTTGTGTTTTGTTATTTATGAGTACTCGAAGGGGAATCGGTTACTTTAGCTGCATACAACAAAGATGCTGTGAAAGAAAACAGCAGTCCATGTGATCTACAAAAGTCTGCCACCTAAAAAAGAAACCTTTAAACATGGCAGAATGACAGTTCATAGGTTCAAATGAGCTCACATCATTAATTTATTTCTCTGAGATAAATCCGTAATCCTTCAGCAAGTCAGGTTTTAGTAAGGTTCCCACATTCATCAAAGTACATGCATGAAGCATGCAGAATACATGGTCTGCTGTTTACAAGACAGACAGCAACTAAAAAATGTTTCTATGCCAGCAATAAAAATAATTAATCACTGTGCTGTACCATTTTGTGTCAGCACCACCATTTTATCACCTGTTGTAGACACTCCTAATGTCTTAACCAAATAACACCTAAAAGTAAGACACCCAAATATTTCAGTTAAGGTTTTAATTCCAAGATTTCCCATCAAACACTAAGAGAAGCCAAACAAAGACTGACAAGAGAATAAGGACTTTACACAACTGAACTTCCGAATAAGCACTTTACAAAAAAGAATTTCTTATGAGATTTCCTACCTATTGTACATCATCTCTCAGGGGGGAAAAGTGGAAATAATAGCTACATATTGTGCCTAGATTAGAGCACAGCACTAATCTTCTGAGTCTATTGCCAAATGCCTTCAAATCTGAGGTATAAAAAAGCAGAGGAATCATTTAATGAGAAATTTAGAAGTTGCTAGTTTACAGATCTGTTTATTGTTTTGCAATTACTTGAAACAGAATTTTTTTCCATGCACATTTTATTAAGCTAAGAAATATTCTCAAATAGGTCTGTCATTGCATTTATTTGGAAACCAGTGTTTTAAGACAATAATGGGACGGCATTAGGGGTAATAAAGTTTTAATGTAACTGTAGTGGTAAATTTTGAGGTAGGAATTGTTTATACAAAAACTACGCAGTCCATTCCTTATTTTTAATGAACTCCAGAGTTAAAGTAGCTTTCTCCCTCACCATTTCAGCATCGAGTACTGATAGCTGATGCAAGCGCCTCTCACTGTCTGTTTGATTTAATAATTATCACAGGAACTAACCACCTTTGAATTTAAATGTGGGGGTTTGCATAGTATGAATAGGAATGCTCTTCTCTAAGTTATTTCAAACACTTACTTGACTGTGGAAGGTTTAATACATCTGTCATGTGCTAGCAAAATTCTAGGACACTTCTGTATCTGTCATGCTGCAACTTAGTAAATTTCATCTCAGTTTTCTGTGGAACTTCTCCAGCTTTGGCTGAAAGTTATTCTGAAGAACACTCGTTTGGCTTTAAAAATGTAGTCAGTGGCACTTACATTTGCATCTGTTAACATTCTCAGTGTGCTGACTGCCATTCCTAAAATACCACAAATGAATAAATTCATGGGAGAATCTTGGGGATTTTAGAGACCTACATTTTAGATCATCTTCTACATTGTGAAATGCAAACGTTTCAAGTTAGCCACCCTAGCACAGGGACTGTTAAAAGCTTAACAACTTGGTGCTGAAATTTCCTTGGAGAGGGATTTTGATAGTCAGTGTGGTAGATAATTCTCAAAGAGAGGGTAATTCAAGCTGCATTTCTTGTTAGTATCCTAATGTTCTCAAAGATTCTCAGCACCAAGCTCTTCTTCCAAAAGCCAGGAAACCATCAAGTTTTTCCAAACGAAAGAGGAGCTGATAGGCAATAGTTTAGCACTGGGATTACCCCCCACTAGTGTGGGAGCCGAACGCTGCAATGTCAGCTGAACGGCAGCCTGGCTTGGGGAATTTCTTACTCACTCCTTTCAGGGGTATTCCACTTCAACCAGAACACAGACTCAGGACTCACCAGAAAGGCAGCGATGCAGCAATGGCTTCTGCAGAGTATCCTCCTCCTTTAGAATGCTGACACCTCACAGGTCTACACCTTTACCATCTACGCTTTTCCATTGCCAGCCAGGTAGCTCTCCTTCATTACTGTAAATGTAAACAATCCAAATAGCCAGCCTTCACCATCACAAATGGAAATAATGTATTTTCTTCATCTGCCCCTTTTCCCTTCCCGCCTCTACCCCCCAGATATTCTCCAGATATTCCCCACCAATTTGGAAAGTGATTCAGTGATTAGAAGGTTTATTGGCGCAGAGGCAGGGAGCCAGCCCTTGCACCTCCAAGTGATTATCCTGAACTGAAAGCAATAGACTCAGGTGAATTTTCATTTTCTTGTTCTGGGCCAATGCACTGTTAATTATTTCATGCCTGAGCACATCTGTTGGTTGGAGATTTCCAGGTAAAGTATGTGAAAATTTTGTGAACCTTGGCAGGGCTAAGGCCTTAATCACCTGCCAAGTATCTCAGTGCTGTGAAGACTTTGCTGGCTATAGCAGTGCACCAACGTCTTTCCCAGAGGAAAGCTGATGCAGAAGAAGTTTTAGACACCTGCAGGGTTAGGAACAGATTTTGCTCATGACAGTGGGTGTCTGCAAATTTAACTAGCTCCACTGTCAATCTGGCTCCCAAGGTCTCAATCAAGTACTTACAAATGAGACAGTAGGACACCATTATTGCAATTTGTGCACCTGAAAGGTTCAGCTTCTTTTAAATACAGAAACATAACTGAGGAATGTTATTCTACTTTTTTCCCAGAAAATGCACATAATCCCATTCTTCATCTGCATAATCTGCCTGCCTTTCCCCAGTGACTGATGCAGGAGCACTCCTCAGAGCTGTTTGGCAGTGATTGAGACATCTGGAATAAGAAAACAGACTGTCAGCCATACAATACTCATGATATGTTCCATCTTCAGAACTTTTCCCCCCAGTGTCTTGCAGTGAATGATGCAATTAAAATTTTGGAATCTCAGTCATAGTGATTGAGTGCTCAGCTTCTCATTCCCTCTGGCAGCTACTCAACTCCTTTGTCCAGTTATGGCAGGAACCAAATGAATTGCAAGTGAAATAAATTTTCCTCAGAGCATTTCCATATTGTCAGTATATGCTTCATGTTCTGAGGACACATTAGCACCATTGTGTCTTTCACAGACATTATTTCAAATTGCTATTTTCTTCTGAAAACCAAGGACTATGTAATTACATCCAAAGAAACACAAAAGAAAGTAGCCTTGAATACAGTGTTCCTATCTCTTGAATATAAAAAATTCCAAAAGACTGACTGAATGCTGTTTACATCACTTTGAAATTTTGGATATTAAATTTACACTTTTAATAAATGTTTTTGTGATATGACTCATACTCACTGCTGATTCTCATTGTTTCGAAAACAGTTTTTTTGACTTCTCTTTGAAAAAATATGTCCAATATCATAGCCACTGAAGAATATCACAACCATTTTCTCAAGCTGGTAGTTTATTCTAGTAGCATCATCTATTTTTTTTTCAATTTGTAGGAGTTATGTTAGTGTACATTAGTGTGCAGGCACAGGAGAAGCTGGCATCAGAATTTCCCTGTAAGTTCTGTTGAAAAGGGTTTGAAATGAATTAGACATAAACAAGCATCACAAGGTAACAATCTTAGGGTCCTTGCTGAACAAAAAGGTATTTCCACGGATGTGAGGTACTGAAGTGTTGAGGGTTGATGACTCAAACAATCAGCCATTTGCAAAAGCAGAGGTATTTTGCTGAGGCCAGGTTTGAACCCCTCAATCAAAGGAGAGGAGGAGAGCTTCTGGAGGTGTGGTGGTGAAACCTCTGATCTGCATAGCAGCAGCAGAGGGGATGCACACCCATCCCGTCACCAGGGCGTGCCCACAACAAACCAACCCTTGTTTAGCAACAACCCGGGGTTTGAGCCAGACGGGGGAGAAGGCTGATAAGAAACAGATCCTGTAGAGGAGGAATAATACTTTTTATCATGCCAATGTCCTCCCTTACACAACTGGCTCAGGTATAAAACTCCCCTGCAGGTGAGGTATCGGGACATTCACATCTGTTCATCCCTCCTGAAGGGGCATAACTGGCTCAACTACACGGAAACTGCTGTCATGTCTTAGGTGTTATAAACTGTCAAAGACCCCTGAAGTGCCCCCAGACCCATTTCTGAGCCTTCCTCCAGAGGACTACATGTGATCCATAGTGTTGCATCAGAGAGTCAAACTTCCCTGCAGGGGAGTTCCTTGAGTGTTCCCACCTGAACCTGAGTGTTTATAAACCCATTGAAAGTTGTGTTCCGGGGGCTTCCCCCAACCCCAGTGGATCAAGACTCTGACCATCACTTTGATCGATGGAGACTGCTATTGCAACTATCAAGTCTCTTCGCTGGATCCATGGGTGGTAATTTCCCTCTCCACTATTTACTCTTATCCTTTCTTTCTCTTTCTTTCTTTTCCTTATATATTTTCTTAAGTGCTCTCTTTATACTTTTATATTGTTGCATTTCTATAGATAACAACCAAAATGGCTACATGCCTCCTTTCAGTTGCAACCAAATTCTTCTAAAATAAACTTACATAGATATATATATATACATATATATCCAAACACCTCTCATTCAGTGTCATTTCATTTTAATCTGCCCCAAACAAAAACCTGAGCTACCCTCTCCCTCACAGGTGGGTTGTAACATGCGTACACATGACTAAATTCAGTGGACCTTGAGAAAAAACAGCACATATAGATTAGTCAGAATATCTGTGTACACAAGGAGAAGTGGTTTCCTGGGTCATCAAATTCAGTCCACCATGGTTAACTGTAAATCTAATATAATCTGTTATAAACATTCAAAGGTCCAACCTGAAGTGATTTAGGATTTTTGTCCACAGTATCTATTAAAAAAGTGTTGAATAATTTCTATGGAATGATAATAAGAAACTGTTATGTAATTTCTATAATAAATGCATGATGGTAAATAAAATTCTGTTAGGTTTTATACTAATACGTCCTCTTTTTAAAAATCCTTTCTCCTCTTGTTTTTTTCTCCTAAATCTGTTATCAAGAACAGTTTTATTATTTCTGGTATATTATGCTAAGGAAGTTAACTTAGCTAATTAACTAATGTAGTTAGTAATTGATTAGATAGTAATTAATGACAGTTAGTTATTCCCCATAGTTCTCTAGCAATCGTTCCCAGTATTTGTTTCAGTCTAGTGCCTATATCTCTGCCTGTAAAGAGTAAAAGGTATTACACATGTGATCTCCAAGACCTCATACACTGAATATTTTACCTAGTATTTTACAGCATCAAATCTCTTTTTGTGTCCACAGCATTAAAAAACTACCTGTACCCATTTAACTAATAAAGAAAGGCTCTTTTTCTCTATCTTAGATGAGTCAGGAACCCTCAGTTTATATTACAAATTGCTCTCACAATACTTTGTTTCACAATTCTGGTCTAAATTTCTCCAGTCTTTACCATCATCAACAGTCCAGTCCTGATTGTAACTTAGATGTGTTTCTGAACACCAAGTTTAATTAAACATATTTCTTGTATGAATTTAGACCAAAAAAATAGTGCAGAGAAAATATTGCATCAGATTGGCACCAAAAATGAACTTCAGAGAACTCTGGGAGCCTAATTGTTCTTCAGTGTCACAATTATTTGTCCTTGTTTGTCAGCTAATTTTTGTTTCTGTGCTGTCCTTAATATTTTTTTTCCTGTTACTGTATGAAGTTCAGGCTTAGGTTCAGATCAGGATTCCTGTAAAGGAGAAATCATTTTTACTAAGGATAATCTATCAGCTTAAACTGGTAAATCCATAATGGATTTTATCTCCATTTTGTTTAATTTGTATCTATATCCTTAAAGATTCTTTAATGCAAATTGCAGCCTGGATTTACTGATTTTGGACTAATGGATCTGTAGTGCCTTGATGGCTTCCTTTCGTTGCTTTTAGCACAAATGCTCTATGTATTACACTTCAGTCATCTGGTATCAATTTAAATAAATGACTAGAGTTATTTAAAACATTTGCAGCCTAATCTGTGGTTTCATGTGCTAAAGCTTTTGGTCTTCTCAGATGGTGATATCTGACTATCACGTCTCTGTTTAAGCTCTGCACCATAGATCTGCTTCAAAGTTATTATTTCCATCTCTTGCTTCCACCATCCATTCTGTCTTTGCACCATGTTTGTCATCATCTTTAATTTGCAAAGAAAGACCTGGGGGTCCTGGTGGACAGCAAGCTGTCCCTGAGCCAGGAGTGCCCTCGTGGCCAAGAGAGCCAATGGAGTCCTGGGGTACATTAGGAAAAGCATTGCCAGTGTGTTGAGGGACGGGATCCTGCCCCTCTGCTCAGCCCTTTTGAGGCCACATCTGGAGTGCTGTGTCCAGTTCTGGGCTCCTCAGTACAAGAGAGACTTGGAGCTCCTGGAGCGGGTCCAGCAGAGGGCTACAAAGAAGACTAGAATATCTCACTTAAAATGAAAGGCTGAGGAATTTGAGCCTGTTCAGCTTCAAGAAAAGATGACTGAGAAGGGACGTCGTCAATGTCTATCAGTGTCTGAAGGGTGGGTGTCAGGAGGATGGAACTGGACTTTTTTCTGTGGTGCCAAGAAATAGGACAAAAAAAAAAGTGCATAAAATAATGCACAGGAAGAAACATGCTACTAAACAGGCTTAAATTTGGATTAATAAGCAGAAATCAGTGTGCTAATGATGTCAATTAGAGTATCGTAGTGCTTCACAACTGTGAAAGGTTATTTGCTATTTATTGCATACAATATAAAAAGGCCATATCTTCATGCTTACAGAAATGCTTAGTCTTACTCACATAAACACACTAACTTCAGTATACGTGTTGGACTATCTAAATACTACTTTCCAGACTGTCTAATACAGAAACCATACTGCATTTTTCTACTAATTAATGCAGATATAGAAACAGAAGATATAATCTAAATTTTTTAAAGGAAACATTTGGAGCAACATTTTCTATTTTTGTAGTCATGCTGTCAGCACAAGACTTGAACTTTACAACATACTCATTCTTTTTATTTTAGATCATTTCACTTATTTTCAAAAGGTTGAATCTTTAAATGTATGAAAGACATTCAAAAAACATTTTACAAATCCACAGCTGACATTCTAAATCTCTTTTCCATAGACAGTCATCACAATCTTAAAAAAAAAAAGAAGTCTTTTTTATGTTTTTAAAGCAAATTACAAACTGGTCATTTTATGCTCTTACTGCTGGATTACAGCACACAAAGTGCCAAGAAATGTTTTGCATATGTCAAGAAGCTTTTTCCTGGATTCTCTGAACTAGCAAGAAGTTAGTGCCATCTATAGACAGAATTTAATGTTGAAAAAAAAAAGACAAAAAATACAGGCTCAGCAAACCAATCATAACAAAGTAAAGGTGACTCTATAGTATAAAAATTAATAGGAAAAACGTCCTAGATCATCTTATTTTTTTCAGTTTTTCTAAGAAACATTTTAGCACAAATGATGACTTGATTCTATAACAAAGCGATTTAATATTCCTTTAGGTAATCCTGTGAACTCACTTTAGTACATCCTTGTTTAAAGTAACCCAGCAGTGGTTACACCATTCCTGAGTCATTTTGCTTTTTATTGTTTCACTTCTCAGTTGAGCTGCCTTCCATTGTTATTATAATAACTATTACGACTTGCAAATCTAATGTTGCAAAGCTTAAGCACCTAAGTCACTTTAATTATACCAATAAGCCAATTAACTTCAGAAGTTATTCACATGCTTTGTCTTGCAGGAACATGCTCATAGATCATAAAATTTTCTGTTGTATGCATCTTGTTTCCTTTAACTGCAAAGCTGCTCTCCTGGTTTTCCATGAGATGAAAAACAAAATATATTTAATATAAAAATAGCATTGTGAAATTAATAAAAGGTATGCTGGTAACCAGCATCCACTTAAATGCCTGATGAGAATTGGAATATTGCCAGCAGAGTGTTACTTTGTAAACTGTATTAAATACCCTAGTCTGTAATTTAGGTGGTATAAATGTACGTGTAAATCTGTCTTCTCTTATTTTCCATCTCCATAAAAAACCAAAAAACGTTTGCAAGTCCAATCCATTTTTCCAAGAAACATGTTTTTAATTAAATTAGGTTTCAAATCTAAAGCAATGTCAGACTGCCAGAAATAAAACGGTGATACAATTTGTTGAAGTTATACAGAGGAAAAAACATTGCTGTTATTGACCATGAAGGATCGATATTTTCATTATTGTCAAAGGACGAGCCCTACTCCAAGCCCTTTTGGGCAACCTCCTTTCATTAAATCTCTATTTATGTCCTGAGAATGAAGAGGAGTGTAGGGCTGGAAACACCTGGCAGAGGATTCTGTGCTTATGTCGCAGATGTGCAGAGCAGCAACAGGGCAAGCAGGAGCAAAATGTTCTGTGGTGTTTGCAAAGCAATAGTTGCAAGCTCCCTAGCTTCAGAAAATACATCACATGTAAAGAACACACCACATGAAACAGCTAAATGGCTTGTTTGGAGCTGAAAGGTGAATATATTTGGATAGGAAACTGCATGTTGTAGGTGGAAAGTTCAAATATCTCGAAGTAGTTAAAAAAGAGATACTTTCTTTTTAATAAATTTTCATATAATTGACAGTTATGCCAAAATCGTATGGTATATCTGAATTAATTTTGGTGCCTTCAAAGGGCATGCCTGTATATTACTGCATTCAATTCCATAGCTGGTGTCTTAGCAGCATTCCAAGAATTGAATACACACATTCATACACACACATAAAATATACAAATATGTATAAAATGTCAGGAATACAATTGCTTTAAAATGTCCACATTTTTGCTGCTATAACAAAAATGAGTATGATAGTAAAATATGAAGCATTACAGCAGACCTTTAAATTCTTCAGTAGAAGGAAAACAATTTCACAAAGAGTTTTCTTTCTGTCCAGTTCAGCACAATTGTGACCTGTGGTAAAGAGTTTCTAAAAGGAATTAGGTTGCTTGAATTTGTTTGAATGTCAAGGTTATATATTATCTCTCTCCTTCCATTTCGTCCAAATGCATAGACAAATTTCCTTCTTTACTAACCTATTCAAAAGGCAGATTTTTCTATAAAAGTGCTAAGCTTTGAATTTTCTTCATCTCATGCGAGTCAAAGAAAATATCATAGTGTCTCCTCGGATGCTCCTCGGCACAGACACGTGGCAGAGCCATACATTTATTGTGACTAAGCTCAGCAAACTGGAGTTTGGCAAAGAGGGATGAGTGAACAAGTAACTACAGGCAAAGCTAAAGGCAGTGCCAGAAAGAAACACAATCTCCTGAGAATCTGATGATTTTGTTTATTTTTGTATCTAAAGCTTTTATGATGTTCACCTGCATCTGCAGCTTCTTTTTGGTAAACTCATGAGCAACCTTTATTTTCCATCTGCTTCAGAAAACAAAGACGGTGGGTTTGAAATGGAGAGGCCTAGGTGGAATTTGGGGTTGCCTGATGAGAAAATTAAAACAATGGACTTGATACATCTTTTGATTCCAGACAAAGGAAAGTCTGTTTTATCCCTCACTTAGCTCTGTTTTAAGAAATATTCAGAAAAAATGGCTGACATCCTGAGGCTCTTACAAACCTTCTGTTGCCTGGATAGTATAGGTACACAGTTACGTACATTTCATTTGCCTCTCCTGTATTCAAGCCTGGGAGATTCACAAATAAACATTTGTCAAAGAATTTTAATATATTTTCAACAGATCTGGAAATCTGAAAGTGAAGTAAGTAACTTCCATCCCTTTTTTTTCATGTACAGCATTGATTCCCAGTAAGACTACTGCTCACAAGTGTGTGCTTTAATTTCCTTTCAAATGAAAAATGATAAATAGATAACTTTTCAGTATGCTTTTGTTAAAAAATTATTTTTACTGTAAGTATTTATTTAGAAAGAAACAAATTATCAAATTACACACATGGGATCTGGAAGAAAAGAAAGAACATCAGAAAGCTTATCAGTTTTTAAATGGCTCAATCAAGTAAAATTACAGTTTGACTTCAGGCTGCTTTATGAAATATAAACCCAAGGAACTGAAGACCATGATCCAACACTTGTTGAGGCTAATAGGACTTTGGGCAAGGGAGCAGGCCACAAAATGTCACATCTTTTTATGTACAGTTTTGAAGTGAAACAGTAAGATAAAAATCTCATATTTAGGAGGCCTTTTCTAAGATCACAGTCACTTGGAATGCTATGAATAGCAGAAGAGCCAAAACGAACACAAAAAGAGGACACATCTCAAATGAATCAGTTTTTTGATGAGGGTTGTGAAAAAATATTCAGGAAAAACAAATCAGTAAAATATTTTCAACTGAATTTATATTTTTATATTTTTTAAACAGGGGTTGTTACAGACCAAAATACACCTTACTGGCAATTGGGCCATCAAAGATAAACATTAAGATAAGCCAGAAATAATTCAGTAATATAAAACTATAATAAATATGTTCATGGGACAACGATTTCTTCTCAGCACCACTTGAATTACTTTAATTAGGTTTGATTATTTCCTCATAAATTGCTCACATACCAGTAGAGCAAAAGCTTATACCCCCTCCTAAATTATATGCTTTATAGCATATCTGTTGCCCTATAAAAGCTATTTCAGATTGGTGTGGAAAGATGTATGTGTATAAATAATAGAGCTAAATGAGGGGATAAAATAATTTGATGAAGATATTAAAAAAGAAAAGCTTAGAAAAACATTCAGTGAATAAATTGAATATAACCAAATTTCAGGGGATTTCAGCTTTTTTTTTNCAATTGTTGGGGTTTTTTGTTTTTTTTTTTTTTTTTTTTTTTTTTAGAGGAAAAAATGAACCAGTTTTGAAAGGCTCAGATATTTCCCTGCTGTGGTCTGGAGTTCTTGCAATATAAGTTTATTGACTCTTGTGCTGTTTTGAATTTGTATGAGGCCATTTATACCATTTATGAAATCTCATATATTACTGTGAAGCACATAATGTGGTTATGTAAAATTTGTTTTAGTTGCCAAGGAAAATAAAGAAGAAAAAAAAAACAACAGAAAACCTTGGTGTCTTTGGGAGATTTTAGTATGCACTGAGCTTTAGAGGATGAATACAAAGCCAAATCCAACCTGAATGTTTTGGGTTTGCCCTGAGGCCTAGAAAGAACTTTTTTCTTTATGTACTCTGCCTCCACTTAGAGCTAGATGCTTACAGAATATTGAGAAGCTATATTAAAAAAAAAAGTCATCGACAGCCTTGTCCAACTTCAAAAACACAGATTAGTTCTACTGTTCATCTATAACAACTTTGGCTTCTTCTTACTAGAAATTAAAGGAACTGATAGAAAGAACAGTATAATGTGGAATAATGTGCTACTGGATCATCCTTTCCCATGGAAATGGATTCAGTCTGTCTTTTACAGTAAAAGCTGTAGACTTTTACTCAATAAAAATGTATTCTACGTTCAAGATCTGAAAATTCATGTAAAGAGAAGTTGCAGAGAATTTGAAAAGGTAAAGTTAAGGAAGGACATTGAGGGTTATTCTGTGTTCCTTGCATGAAAAAGCTTTGCTGGAGTTGCAGGAAGGAAAGCAAATCTGTCTGGAAATACTATATTATCTGGAGGTAAACTGGGTGTTAACTGGGTCAAGCTCCACACAGCTGTAATTCTGCTGTAGGAACATCCAGGACACTGTGTCAGCACAGCAGCGACTCTAAAACACTGACTCTCTCACCCATACCAGAGAGCAGCAGCTTTCCTGTGGGGCATGAGAAATGTAATCCTGCAAGAAACTGCCTGATCAGCCCATTTTAAAATACAAACAATGGAATAACTAACCAATTTCAGTCCAAATAATTAAAATACTGTTCAGTGTTGTAGAACTCTGTGAAGGAAACCACCAACAGGAATGCCAGTATTTACTGATGTTTCTCATAAAAGTAAAGATAGGGTAGTAACTCTTTTCTTACTTTAAATATGAAGAAATTAGTCCATGTGATGGCTAATAATAAGGGAGGACATTTTTTTCTTCTTATGTCAAGACATAAGATAAAGCATGAATTCTTACCAGACAGAATGTTATGCTCAGGGGCTTATTGGAGTGAGTGGAAATAACTATTTTTCTGCTTTTATTATACAGAAGTATTGCATAATTTATAATAGAGTTGTTTTGATGTGCCATTGCCAGCATTAAGCCCAACAAAGATCGCCTGCAATTTTCTCTCAAAATCATAGAACTTCACAGAATATTTTATGTTGGAAGAGACCCATAAGGATCATCAGGTCCATCTCCCTGCTCCTCAGAGGACAACATAAAACTAAACTATATGATGAAGAGCATTCACCAGATGCTCCCTGAACTCTGAAAAGTTTGGTTCTTCATAATGCATCACAAGATGGTTTATGTTTTAAAGATCAGCCATGTTCTGGACAATGAATATCACTACTCTTCAGCAGGTCAGTCTGCATGAACTGGCAGGGTCAAACCCAGGGCCAATGGAAAGCCCTCACCCAGTTTTACTAGTGTTAAATACTCCACTGGCTTTGATTGCTGAACTCAGTTCTACTGCTGGAAATTGAGACTAATCCTACCAAAGATGACCTCTTGTAAAGCAATGCTATCAAGCCAAAGAGGGTTCATAGGTACTTTAGAGAATTAACTTCATTAGGAAAAAATATCTTGGGAGACTCAAGTAGCTTTAATTTCTTTTGTTATCAAAAGACACTTATTTTTTCTGCAATAGAAGACTGCTTAAGAAAATGGAACTCAATAAACAATTTGGGGCCAAGTCAAAAGATGGATAATATGTTTGCAGCTCATGCAGTGACTGTTTTGAAATTATCATCAAGTTCAAGATTGTGAGTTAAACAGAAAAAGAGGGGTGTTCTTTGAATGATTAAACCTAGTTCAGATGACCCACTGTCTGTACCAAATGACTCACCAATTTCCAATGTAGTGAACATAGACTGAAAACAAAACCCACAGCCTTAAACACAAACACTGTAGTGTAACATAGAGGAGAGAGGGGTCAATCTGATTAATGTCAGTTAACAAAATACAAATCACACTATACATAAAAGGTTGCAGCTTTCTGTGTAGTACTTTGCAGGAGTAATCATACTGTACTCTGAATAAATTTGATTTTACACTAAGAATAAAAATAACCATGTTAAAGCTTTTGAAGCACAGATAACCAAACCCCTATTTTTTTATTCATATGCTAGCAATGTTGATTATTAAAAACACTGAGTTCTGTGGGTCATTTCAAAAATCAACCAAAGGCAGTACTGCTTTCTATTTCTGAAAGTCATTTTATTTAGATTATCTACGTAATCATTTAAGGACCTGCATTGACACTGAAATACAGACACTTAAGTCTGTATTCACTATTGAGTGCATCATTCTCATATAAAATAGAATTTGTCATGTATTCTAATGAACCTAACCTATATATCTACCTGAGTGAATGCAGGGACATACCCTTTTGCATTTCAGATACAGGATGAATTCTTGATGCAGCAGCACCAATGCAATTTCCCCCTTCTCTCTTCTCAGTAGTCTCTTAGCTGTTTTGTCATTCCCTGTTCTGGTCCAGGCACTCAGCTATTTTGTTTATGGCTGCAACAATCCCTGGCTGTCTTGCTTAACCGTAGTAAAAGTTCTTTGTCTGGTTTATATATATTTTCAGTGCTCCTAGGAAACTTATGAAGGACAGATAGCAAAAGAGGCCAGACCACCAGTCAGTGTAAGCTGGATAGCTCTGTGGATTTGCAGGAACTAATACCAAACTGTACTGATTCACAAAATATGTTTTTCATGCTGGGACACTGTTCTTTGAAATTCTGTTGTGGCCGCACAGACTCTCCATTTTTTGCATGTGTGTTTAAAAAGCAGTCATTTCTGTTTGCTGTGCATACTCATTTTTTTATATATTTAGAGCCAAGGAGATCGTCTGGATCCCCAAATAAAATGCCTGGAGTCATTCATGTCCACTCAAAAATACTATTGGTGTGACCAAAGATGGAACCTATAATTTAGTTGTTAGGTTTTGTTGATGGGTCTATAAAGTAAAAATTTTAGGCTGATAGCATCCTCTGTTGGGAAAATTGTCACTGAGATATTCTGAGGTCTCTTAAATGAAAACTGAGTGAGAAAAGTCCTGTTAATATGGTGGTGCTTTGGGGTAGATTGATTTCTTCCCAAATACTGCTCTTGAAGGACAAATGTGGATGTTAATATCCTGTCTCCAGAAGAGATGTGTAAATTTTGGGGGGAAGAAAAACAGTAGTTAAACATAGACACCACTTGCATAAGGGATTTTATTTATTCTCCATCATGAAAAATCTTGACATGAAACTTGAAGTCTTCCTAGAAGATGTGCTACACTCAGTCACTGGTTATGGGAGGGAAGCACTTGGCAAATTAGAGAGGCAGTGCTATGGAAAGGGTCAACAAATTCCTTCCTCTCCTTAAAAATCTACCAAAATGTGCTTTACACCAAAACAAGTATTTATTTAAAAATACCGTCAGGTTGCAGCAGCATGGTCCAAAGCTGAGCCCCTGCCAGCCCAGTACCAGGACCTGCTCCCATGCTGCACACATCATTCCTTGGGGGAGCAAAAGAAGTTGCCTCCCGTAGTGCAGGAGTTCATGGGCTTCCCTCTTCTCTGGTAAAAGAACAGAGGGAAAAGGCTTTTCTTATAGGAATATTAGGTATATTTACAAAAACCTTTACACTATAGCTATCTATCTATAACTCCGCTTAAAAATTCTCTTCAGTGTGTCACTAGGAACATTTTACTGTTACATACATATATATTGTTTATATATGAATGTGTAAAATTATGAAAAAGTAATTTTTTTTCCCAAATTAAATGAAAATGAGAGGGAAATTAACTTTATGAAGTTCAGTGCGGTGAAGTGCTAAAGACTTGCAGTTTGTAATTAAAACTCAAGTCTTTGGCAATAGACCCTTCTGTGTGGTCTCACAGGTAAGATACAGGGCCTGAAGGGGATGGCAGAGTTCTGAATATGGAAACAACATGTGATGGAGTAAATTCCTGTAGTCTTTAAACCCTGTATTAGCAATCTCATCTTTTTTACTGAAGTTGAGGGTAAGAATTATCTTCAATCCATTTTTATCTGTACCACTTCTTTTCTCAACAGCCCTGGGCTTCTTCTAAGTTTCAAAATCAAATAAAAAATTCCATATGGGATAAGTGGTACTATGACCTTTCTGCAAATGCAAATAACCTCCTCAAAGCTACAGCACTGAGAGGGACAGGACAGTAGCAAATACCTTGTATTATTATACCCTTCTCTCACTCATCTTTAGATATTATGCTTTTTCATTTTCCTCCTTTTTTTTTTTCATACTTCAATTCCCAGTTCTCCTTTTTTTTCTCCAGCCATCTACTATTTCTCTGTGGTTCTTAAGTACATGAGAAATTGCATCACTGTTCTCAGTAAAACAGGAGAAACAAAGTTTTACAAGCCAAGTACATGACAGAAGCATGCTCACCTGAGGCCATTGGGGGATACAGAAGCTTCATATATTACTTAGTGGTATCTAAGTATCTAAATACCTACCACAACAGAAGTCTACATGGTTTATTCATACACAGATTTTTCTAGGCAGTTCACTATAACTAGTATCCAAGCCACCCACAACTATGCAGCAAAACTCCACATCATTGTATAAACAAGTGTTCCATGAAAAGCAATTTCTCTCTGAATCCTCAGGGCTTTGTGGGTTTTTCGTTATTTATTTATTTAAATGGCTTAACAAATGTACTCAGATGCCACAGTGAAAGGCAAGATATACGAAGCAAAGTAGAATGTATGCTGGAGAAAATAGAACAGTTTAAGATCAGATGCAAATATTAGCTATGGATCATCCTCTTCTTTCCATTTTATCTAGACTGGAATAGATGTGATCAAACAGTAGCAGTTACATGGAAGAAAATTTTTTTCTGGACTGCAGGCAGAAGGAGAGAAAACTGCTTTTTCTATTTACTTTTTGGGGTTGATGCCTCTTAAGATGTACTTTTTGAAACTTTCAACCAGAGCATCTCTGAGTTGGTCCATTTTTCCTGATGTCTGGGGACGATCTTTCAAGAGCAAAACAGGTGAGGAAACAACTTTAATATGATCTCACAAGCTTAGCAAAAGTAGGAATGCCATACTGTACCGATTTTTAAGTGTTCAATTTAAAAATTTCCAAGATTTCAGTTTGATAATGTCTGTCTTTGAGGAAAGAAGGGACAACTTACCCTGAATTGTCTTAAATTTTTCTTAAAACACATTATTAGAAAATTAGTGTTGTTTATGAAAATTGCAAAGTGAAACTGAATACAACCACAGAAAAATAAAGACTGCACATTTTCTTATATTGATTACGGAAAAAAGTGGATACAATTAAGAAATCTATATGCAGTTTGAGATCAGTCTTTAAGAAAAATAATGATCACCACTTATTGATTCTTAATATCTTGCCTTACTTTGTGTCTCCTACATGCCAACTTTGCAATGGATAGGAGGATTTCACAGCACTCTTGCTTCTGTGTAGGACTGCTGTGTTTTCATTGTAGCTGGGTGAGCTGCACCCCATTTACCCAAAGCCCTGCAATTTAAAGCCCTCTTATGCTCTGTGGGCACCAGCTCCAATCTCTGCACCACACGTGATCTTGGAACCCATCAGTTGTAACACAGATCACTGCATAAGATCCAATTTACCCATGCAAACATAGAAGGAAAAGATTATGAGGGGAGCTTTATCAAGCTCAGTCTTACATGCTTCTGCTTCCTTGGCACTATCCACACATCTAAACGCACCAGTGCGTATACAGCTATATATAAAATGCATAAATGTGACCATATTCTGCCCAAAATTCATCCCACTGCCTACATAGGTGTCTACACCTTTGTTCAAGAATTTCTAAGTTCACCCATTTCTTGTTATCTGTAGGAGTCCAGCACAGGCAAGGAGAACACTCCCCGTGGTCATGACCAAGACCAAGGTTTTTGTGGTCAATTGGGTCTAAGCCAAAAAGTTTTTGAGCATCAAGGGTCTTTCAAAAAAGGGAAGCAGCAAGATATATCACACCTATCCTGGCCTGGAGGCTGGTGAAATGTCTGAACAAAGAGGGAAGTGAGATTTTTTTTTCTGCCTTGGGCCATCTGGGCTAGTCAAGAGTAGGCACCAGCAGAAAACAGAGAAAAGAGATGGAAGAGTATGTCAGTTGAAGTCCTGAAGAAAATGGGGACTAGGCATGCAAATTCAGACTGGCAAGGATTGCATTGATGGAAAAACCAGCAGGCAGCACATGAATGAAAATGATGGAGCAGAAATGAGTTGGGTTTTATAGCAAGCCATGCTGTGTACTCTCTAGGAGCTGATTTTTAGGGCATCTGTAGCCTCAATGACTTAGGGAAGGTAATGGCTCCTCTCTTAAAGTGTTTAAAACAACCTGTCTGGTACAACTCAGCCTTCAGGCTCAAAAGAAATCTTTTTATTTGGGTGCTAGAGGCAACAGATGCTGTAGGAGATCAGAAAGATGTCCCCTTCCACCCGCAGTGACTCCACTGGCTTCACCAGCAGGGACATCTACAGAATAGAGGCGACCCCAGTGGTGACTGACACCTGTGACTCCTTTCTCACTGTGAGGCTGCCCTTCATGTCCAGAGTAGGCAGGGGAAGGCCACCACGCTATCTCAGGAGAAATATGAGAGAGCTGAGGTGCTGGAGGAAGGAGAATAATCTTAACAGAAAGCCTACAATAATCACCTACGGGCTTAGGATACTTGTAGCATCCTAAGTCCACCAACATGGGTTGTGAACACCATTCATGAGGAGGGAGATAACCCAGAGATATGCTTTATCAGTTTGAAAGAAAGTCTCTGTAGGAACCTGTGCAAAGTCCTATTCCTTGAGCCTAAAGCTTTGCCTTCCCATCTTCCTGTTTCCTTCAACAGACAATCAACTTGGAAGAACTAGTTACCGAGCAGAGACTAAAAAGTTAAGTCACGAATTACGCTTCTGTTCCTAATCCCACCATTTGACTTAATCTGTGGCTTTTGCTAAATCACCAAGTCCCTCAGCTTTATCTATCTATCAAATGGGGATAACACTAGTTTAATGACAGTAATGCACTTTGAAAAACAGTGAACAAAATATGCAAAATAAACCTAATTTTTTTCTTTCTTAACCTTTTTACTCAAAAGAATAATTCACAGTGAATAACTTATACAGTGACATGAACTCCTTTGTCTTTGAACGTTACTCACCCACAATGTATATTTTTTTTTCTGAGTTATTTGTTATTCTACACTGGTTAAAAAATTCCCATAAATATTTATTGGTTTATGGCCTGTTCATGAAAAGTTTATTCAGAATATTTATTACATGAAATGTAATGAATTGGATATTTTTTGCTATATCCAGTCTCTGCTTCCTGACTAGAGTAATGTAATTTGTTGAATCAGGTCTTTTATGTAAATTATTTTGCTTGTACATCAATTATACTTTCTGTACACATTCTTGCTTATAATGTAAGTTTGAGAACATCCCTAGCCATCAACTCATTCACCCAAAAACAAATGTAGTTTTAAATCACAAATGCAGATAAAGAAAACCTCCATTTGCATCTGATCGTACACTATCTTATTCTTCATGTACAGAAGATGAATACAAAGTCAAAATATATCCTGGTCTTTTTTTTTAAATTTAAATTAAATTAACATTAACTTCTTTCACATAAAAGTAATTTAACATGATTAAAGAGAATACTCTGTGGATTTACATTTTCCAAATGGATTAGCAATAGATCTCTTGGAATTCATCAGGTATAAGAATGAAGCTGTAAAACAGTGATTTAAGTAAATGCAGGGAATACCAAGAGGATTAAAATGAGATCTCTAAGGTCAATAACATTGCAGTGTAGATTTTATTGTAACATTAAATCTTTTGAAATATTTACAGAGAAGAAATATACTTCAGCTCTGAAACGAATTAAAGAACACAGAAGTTTGAGTAAGCTATGATTTACATTTTCACTTACCTGAGGGAATCACTAATTGCTAGAAACTGTTCATTATTTAAGAGGTCTTCAAGTAAAATGAGAAACAAGGAAAAATTCTGGGTGACAAGCAAGGCCAGTTTTAAATATAGCTTTGTATTTCTATTTTTGTTTTCTAAAAAAACATCCTGTAATCATATTTCAATGATAAATGCATTAAAATATTTTTATGTTGCAGTTTCATCTTAGTGTAAAACTATAGAATAGCCAGCAAAGTAATTAACTGTAAGGACATTTATATTTTTAATGCTCACAGTGTTTTGTAATATTTTTTATTTTCTTTATCAAGGCTTTAAAGCACATCAAGGAATAGCAATATCTCAGGGGTCATAATCTCCAGAGTATCATCTTTCTGCATAGCTGCTTTTCTAACATCAGCACAGTTCTATGAGGACAAATTTTATTTTTAGTCTGGTGAAAATCTCAGCATCTTTCAGGGTAATGGACAAATGGATAAGTTCTTTGGAGTCTTACTCTAAAGTTTTTGTGAAGCATGAACACATTTGTGTGCCTGTCAGCCTAACTGTCTTTCTGCCCTCTCCCTCCAAACAGGCCTTCATACAAATGTAATTGCTACATTTGTACAAACACAGAAATTCACACACAAACACTGAATTTCAGGTATGGGAAACTACCGAGTATCGGGGTGAAAGTCTGAGACCTGCTAAATATTTGAGCTTTAAAATGTTTGTCTAAATATACAAACTGATGCAAAAATGTAGTTTTCCCTGATAAATTTTAGGCTCAGCTATATTTGGATGAGACCTTACAGTAATTGTACTGTCAAAGATCGTGTATGCTAATTTAACTCAGAACAAAGAAAGCTCCAAACACATCTTCCCATTTCAAGTGTTCATAACTTTTATCGAACACATTATCTCAGAGTAAAATTAGTTTTCTCATCGCTCCAATTAAATCTTAAACAAATCTGCAGTCTTAGGCATATTTTTAAAATGACAAAGAAAAAGACTCTTAACAGAAAGTATGACTGTGGATAAAGATCCAAATCTAACCTGTCCCACTAATTCTAAAATATACCAGACTTGAAAGGCACACTCTCTTGACTATTTTCTGGTGCTTTGTATTCACTGACACAAGGGTACTCTTTAGCAAGATGATGTTTCCTGAGGCATAATAAGTGCTAGCAAGCTCAAAAGAAACAATGACTACAGAAAACACATATATTGATTGTTTCAGACAATAACATGAACAAGGACTGTCTAGTCTTTCTGCACTCTCATCCTCCCACACAAAGCAACATGGGCTAAAAAAAAATCACTGGAAAATACAGAAACAAAATCTGCCACAGAAATCCCAATAGCTATGCATTTACTGACTGTTTCACACATAGGAACAAAGATCAGGAATTTCAGAGAGTTCCTAAATATAGCATTGACTTAACTAGGAGACTACTGAAATAGCGTGTAAAGGCCGCTGATTTTGAAAACTACTGATGTGCTGTCCGCAATAACTATGCCTATGGGACATCCTTAGACAGAGATAAATCACAAAATCACATTCTAGCACTATGCAATGTTTTGTTTCTATTTGAGGTACAGCTCACTGGTATCAAATAGAAGACACTACATGATGAAAGTATATCCTGGCACTGTGATTAACTTATGAAAGAATTGCATCATGAAAAGCAAAAAGCATTTTCCCTGAGTTCAGTCTCCTGTGTTTAAAAACAAAGCTGCTAAACCCAACTGTATCTGGCAGTTCTCAGAGCAGTTGCTACATGCTAGTTGTAACTAGAGCATGAGACAGTGATGGATAAATAGCCTGCTGTGGATGATTTTGAGAAAAAAAATTTGAACTCTTAAGAGGGTTTTACAAGGCTCAGAAGATTTGGGATTTTAGAAGCATAAAATCTTCCCAGCTGCACTCAGTGGAATTCCACAGCTCCTCCTGCTGCTCACAGCAATACATTATTTAACACATGCAGGGGAGAAGCTTTTGGAGAAAAGCAGGTTTTAGATACCAGATGCACAGCTTCTTCACATGTATTTTTCCTCAGATTGCCACAGACAGCTTCTCACTAGCAAGGAATGACAGCACTGTCAAATTGAAAAGACTTTGCAGAGAGCCTATTTGGATTGTCTCAGACTTCTCCACGGCTTTCTGGTTTTCAGTACATTCAAGCTTTTTATTTTTGTCCTTAGGTTCCTATATATGGATACTCATTCTATTCTTAATTACCATGTTCTACTGTATTTTCTGTGCTCCCTTTGTCTCCTCTTTTTTAGGGCACCTATTTTAACCTACAGTCCCTTTGGGACTTATTGTGGGTTGATTAGAGCTTCTGATTTACAGTTCTGGCTTTTTTTCTACCTTTACAAACCCTCCCAAAGTTGATTTTCTTATTAGTCAACTGCTTTTTTCTGTCATCATATTTAATGGGCTGCTTTTTTAAAAATGCAGTCAGCTCTCAGGATATTAACAGGTTATGACAGAGAACTTAAGCATTCAAAATTCAAAGCTGTTGATAACAAAAGTCACAAGTTTGACTGAGTACATTTAAAACTGTAGCAAGTGGACTTTTGCAGATAGCTCCTTTAAAGAGCAACAAGAGCCTGGCAAGCAGCATTTACCCTGCCAAGCTCTGCAGGGCACTGTGTTGCAGCAGGAAACCTCAGCAATAGTGATCCACAGCTTGGATAATCCATGCCAGGCTTCAGGGGATTCGGCTGTGGACTATTCAGTCCATGGAGTTTGTTGATAGTTTTTTAAAGTCCTGGACACAAACAAAGTCAAAGCAACCATGAGTAAACAGAAAGATTGGATTCTTGGACATATGGTGTGAGATTAGTGGACACATCTGATTTGCTACTCAAAAGGCAAAAACAAAAAGAAAACCATTTTTCAGCAATGTATATGTCATCACTTAAAAAACAAACCAAAGCAATATTTTAGAGCAAGGAACTTAATCAACATTTATCTATCTATCTATATTTTATTGCATTGCATTACTGTAGTATTTTAGCCAATAGCAACTAGGAAAATATGAAATTAAGTCTGAATTGCATTTCAGTGCAGCCATGTTTGTGCCATTTCTGTAAGATCACTTCTCTGCAATGTCAGAACAGTTTAAATCCTGAGCTTAGCTTTTTGACCGGACCTGCCACTGAGAATGTCTCTGCCACCACTGAGAGTTGTGAGTTAGATAGGGAGAGATATAAGGAAAAAAGTGTAGACCTCATCCACAACCATTGGCTCGAAGGAGGCTATTCCTGCTTGAAGAGGATGGTGAGGACAGCAGTGGAACAGGGCCCAAAGCTGGAGATGCAGACTGGCACCTTGGGAGGTAGCAGATGTGCATCAGTGCCCTCTTTCCCTAGCGTCACAGGGTGAAGAGGTGGTTGGTGTGCAAGAAGAAAGGCAAAAAAATGAGAATTAATCCAACAAAAGTTACAACCCCACACCTTCAAAAGCCCAGGCTCATCCTCCAACTCTACCTCTACAAACTTTTCCCAGATGACATTCCCATCAACCTTTCCCATCCCTTATACCATCTTTTGCTGAGATCTCACTCTGCGGCAAAGCTGAGCTTTCCTTTCATGGGTCTTTTTACTCATCTTGGTCATAACCAAGAATGAATTTGGATTCATATTTGCTTACAACACAGAAAAAGCTTGATCCAACTTTTATGTAGCCACAGAAATGAACCACCAACCTCTGCTGGTTCCCATATATTACTAGACGTGTACTGTACGAAATCCTAGGGAGATCAGACATAGATAGCTCACTCAGTACAAACCATCTAATTGCTGAGCAACCAGAGGAGCTGGGTACACAGTATCCCTGGTCAGCACCTCCTCATTGCTAAGCTGAAAAACTACTTGTGGTAAGGAACCATTCCTTTTGCTTAATTTTAGGCTTTTATCTTAAGCCCAAGCTTTCATCACGTTTTTTTTCAGTCACAGCCTCTGGATTTCCAACTCTGTGGCTGTAAAACTATATGAAACAGAATATTGGAGACAGGCTACAGAAAAATAAGAAAAGGGAATCCTTGATAACCAGCATTCCCTAGAGTTATATAACCTCTATGCACTGCTTTCTTTTTAGTAAGAATATCTTTTTTTAATATATAGGAAAACTCTAGAGAGAAAGATACAGGGAGAAGCCAGACAGACTGGCAATCTTGTAGTTTCTTATTGCTGGTAAACTAGGCATATTCTGAAATCCAGCAGGTTAAATCAGAGCTAGAGGCATCATTAGGGACCAGTGATTAGTGTTGGATCTTTTATCTAAATAACATGGCTGAAAAAAATTAGTGGACTCAGAGCTCTTTGGCTTGAGCCTTCATGACCATCACTGTAAAAGTACTACTGAGAATTACTACATGCTCAGGTTATTTTAAAGGGACAAAAGCACAGAAAACTATATGGGAAACAAGCAGAGTTTCCCTCAAGCTCTATAATTTTTAATTTTTCAGACAGTATCAAAGTGTTTTGCATCTCTTTGCAAGGGGTGACAAAGGTTATTCCTGACAACAAATTGCATGGCCACATGGGCTTCAGGAGAGAGGAACACATGCTGCTAAGCACCTCTCATGTCAAACCAAGCCTGTAAGGCCTGGCTGGGGAGCAGTCAGGAATGAGGACAGAACCTCAGAAATGGGCAGTTGATATTTCATTAAGTGCAATATGCCATGGTGGCTTCAGTGGAAGTTGCACTGCTGTTAATGATAGCAAAGTTATGTTGCAGGTAGGTAGTTTTGACCTAAACACATCATACGGAATTGAAGCAATTCCTGCAAAAACACTGAGTATGTCAGTGCTTAGTGGGTAGAGCCTGTGAATTTCTTCAATGTCAATTTTCAGAAAGAAAACAGATACTCTGAAACATTCACTCAGGCCTTCTCAGCTCATTTAAATGGCAACTTCTTTTTACTTTCACAAGTCAAAATATCCTTTCATTGCAAGAAATTTCTGCTACTTCACGTGCTTTACAGTACGGCTGGTGTGACCAGAGAGACGTCCTATACAATGTTGTGCCATGTTCCAAGGTTGGGCTTTTTTCTTCTTCCATGAATATGAGACAGACAGGTTATTGCAGCATGAAATTGGTTGACTCAGACCACAGCTGAGAGCTGGACCACACACACACAGAAACTCTGCCTAATCATTTTGTTCTGTACATCACCCTGTAAAATAATAAGGCCAAAGCCACACTGTGTTCCCTAACTCCCCATCATTTTATTATTTCCCTCATTTTTATTTACAGGCAGAGATCAATGGCTTTCTGTACATTTTTCAATGGCAATGTTCTCCATATACTGTAGACTTGCAATCCACCACATGGTCAAAAAATACTAGGGATCCATTTGCCAGCTTTCAAGAGTATTTTGAGTACTTTGAAGAGCATTCAAAATAAATTTAAAAGGCGTTCTAAACCAAAAAATAAATTATCACTTTAAAAACATTCATAATTTTCAAGGTGTTTTGCCATTTGACATCCTGTTTAGTTTTAAACTAAGTCTCATTATTCACAGTTATATTTACTAGGCTACTGGACTTCTTTGTCTTGAATTTGCATAGTTCATCCTTTAAAAGATGGTCTGTCACAAATTCCTTATATTTATATTATTCTCAAATATTCCTTATACACAAAGAAAATATTCCAAGGATGTTATCTCCCTAAAAAGTATATGGAAGTTCTTTTAATTCACCCTTGAAAACAATAACTAAATGAGTTATAGATATTTTTCTATTACAATGTATTCATTTTTTGTCTTGTGCCTAATGGACATTTATGTCTTGAAGGTTCCTATATACTTACAAATAGAACATCTTTATAATATATAGCTTTAATATTTTTTATTTCATTATTTAATCTAAATTTTTAATAGTTAACATAATTTAATTAATAATCTAAAGTTTAAAATGCCACAAAAGAAAAGCAGCAACCTACCTTAACAAACAGTGTCTACATAATTGCAAGTGCTAATCTAAATCCAGGATGAAACAGAAATATTTTCTAAATATTTGCATCAAATGCCTTTTTAGCAAGGAAAATGATCATCTGATGTTATCCTCACCTACTTTGACACATTTAATTTTCCAGTCCTTTTGATTATCCTAGTCTTTCCTTGTCTGCAGATAGCTTGTTTGATGTGGGTAATTACTCTGAGTGTTAACAAGCTTTTCCTGATACAAAAATCTATAATGCCAAAGAAAATAATTCTAAGGTATCCTGATCTAGAGGATTTGGAATGACAATATAATAATTTATGAACTGCTATCACGATGAAGTTATAGGGTCAACTTGGCAGGAGTTTGTATGGAAAAAGAGAGAAAAAGAAAAGATATTGCTAATTTGCCCCTTCTCAAAATACTCTTCTGGGATTCACTTGTTAAAACTCTGAAGTCTCCATTTTAGCAGCTATGCCAACATCACCGGGCAACCTAAAACCTATCTTCCAAGTACCAGAACAGTAAAAATTTTGAGAAGAATCAACCTGTAGGAGAACTGAAAAAAAGGGGGAGGCCCCCAGGAGTCACCAGTTGCCTGGGATAAGCAAGCTGAGGTGGGCCAAGATGCTGGCTAGATGAAAAAGAGCCAGCCCACCCCCAACACAGGCAACACTTGCTTCATTACTTTCTTTAAACAAATAAGATGGGGAAAGCATGATTTTCCATATCTCTTGAGCAGTTTTTGTAGGGGACCAGAAAATGAGACAGATCTGGAGCTGTCACTTGAGAAGAGCTGCTTTCCAATGTTGTAGAGAAATCAGAAATTACAAGATTAAACTCAATTTTTCCACTAATTCTACTCAAACAAGAATTCATTAGCGATCTCTATAGTCCTCTGCAGACACTAACTCTGAGGAATCCTGAAAATTTTAGCAGATCTACTTCCTAGATCACCAGCTACATCTTGCCAGGTGTACCCGATCAATATATGCATTCCACTGTCATTCAGAGAAAAATCACTACATCCCAGTGAGTGAAGTGGGGAGTCAACAGAAGCAGAGTCAACTACATGTACTTTTTTTGTTGAGGGTCGAGGTCAGAATTCAGTCTGAAGAAGAAAAAACGTTACTCTCAGAAGTGAAAGACTTCAAAAATGTGATCTGGGGCACCTTGCATGGAATATAGAAAGGTTTCACACACAACAGTAGGATTTTTGTTTTGTTTCTCTGAAAGAAAAAGAAAAATCAGGACTGTTGCATCAGTAGGCTTTTTGGAAGCATTTTTTAAAATGGCAAGTGAGAAGTACCAAAGCAAGAGCAAAAGTATCTGTGTATTTTATTTTTTAAGGAGCTACACATTTGGAGGCAAAACTGAATTTATAAAATTTGAGGGGAGGGAGTGAAGTATTTCATTATCATAAATTGCAGACTGTCAAAAATAGTGAAAAAATAAAGATCTCTGGAGCAGAAAAGTGAAATGGGTAACAGAAGCTTGTAAGGGACAACAAAGTACAACGGGAACCACCTAAGAAGCAAGTGCCCAGAAACGCCTGAAGGGGAACAGAACAGCCTCCAGCTTCCTTCTCTGAAAAATCCAACTTGGTGTTATATCATCCATCCTGACCTTACTGCCAACTGCCATTAAACACTAAGCTGAAAGTGATCCTTCTGCTCTTTTCCCACACTTTCCAACAATTGTTTTCTTGTCCTCATTTCCAACATGCCACAGAGAAGTATTTTTCTGGGCCAGTCCTTAGTGCCAGTTCAAATTAAGGATTTTTCATTCTTTAAGAATAAACCGAGAAATCTGTGCTGCCAGTCTTGCCCTGACTGGAGGTGAACAAGGATTTAAGACAAAACATCTTGATGGAGCTATGCAAGATTTATTGTACAATGCTCATTTGGGTGTTTTCTTTAATTTGTTTTGGATCAGGACAGGGTATTTTAATTGGCAGGGTGCATTTTGATTGTCTTGTTTCCCTTGAAAGGATCTTATTTTCACAACCTTCTTTCATCTGTTCCAAACCCTCTGCATTTAGATCAGCTTGGCTTGCATTTTTAAGGGTAGTTCACTTGGGTTGGGTTACTCTGAACACATATTTGGTTATAGTCTACTGAGAAATAATGTGAGTAATTTACTCCTTCTGAGTTATCATTTGTTAAAAAGAATCCTTCCTCGCCTGGAAGTGTTTTAACTTGAAAACATTGTAGATAACTGTGGAATAGACAGCACTGTCTTTTCCAATGGTCATTGGGTGTGGGTGTTGCTGTGTGCTAGATACCCACGTCAGTAACATTTCCATCTAAGAAAGGTCATTCCTGTCTTTACAGTAATGGGGGAATATGAACCACAAGAGAGTTCGTGCAGTGTGTGTCAGCAAGTAAGAATGGGAATATTTTTATGGAAGTGGAACCTAATATTGTTCTCTTATGATGTGAAAAATGTAAGAGCTTTCAAGGCAGGATTTGTCTTGGCATGACCTTGATCTTAAAACATCTATATACTACACACAGATCAGTAAGGCATTCATTCTGTACTTTCCAAAATTCCCCTTAGCATTATTTTATATGTACTCAACTTTTTTATCTTTCTTGACTACCAAAAAACTTTCTACTTTCAATTATTTATTGCAAGTTCTCACCACTATTTCTTTTCCTTGGCACTGCATTTCATCCAAAATCCTCAAATTAGAGTTGCTGGTTCCTGGTGATTTATGTAATTTGACTTTCTCAAATTATTCTGTGCCTTACTCACCCTTAAAAAAAAAAAAAAAAGGAAAGAAAGGGAAAAAAAGAAGAAAAAAATCAAAAAGAAAAAATTTCTGTCAATATGATATTCTAATTATTTGCATGAGTAACCTTGAAACACAGGGTCACATGCAGCTGTGCTACTGCCCAAGTGTAGCTGCAAAGGCGACCGGGTCCTGGGCTTTGTGCGCTGAAATGCACAGTGTTAATTTAGTTGTGGAAATGCAGGAGAGGAGGAAAACAAAAGAGAAAAGAAAAGACAACAGTTTAATGTTTGTTAACACCTTCTGGTACTTCCATACCTGGCAACACAAATATTTCTCACTCTTTCAACAATAACAACTATGGTAAAACTCTCATTGACTTCTCCATTACCCTGAACTTTTTGCTTTAATTTTTTTTGTGAGGGCTACAAAAATAACAAATGAACGAACAAACAAATAAACAGCCACCTTGTCTTTAATATTTTTGAGCAAATTTTTACTCTTGTGTCTATTGGAACTGTCTTTCACTTAAATTTATCAAACAGAACCCTTTCCCTAAGCATTTAGTCTAATAAATGATACTTGGTATAATGGATTGTAGACAGCAGTTTTTGGCCCTAAGTGATTGTTTTCAACAACAATCATCTTGCACCATGAATAAACAGAGGCACTGATTTATTTTGTGTTAATTTGGGTGAAGACTTCTCTGTCCTTTGAACTGCCACCTGGAGGTAATTATTCCTTTGAACTGCATGGGCAGCACTGGGGAAGCAGACACTTCAGCTGAGGGGCTGAACTTGGAGAGGGTGAACACAGGCTGTGGGAGAACACTAAGGACATGAGTCCAGAATTCCTGCTTTCCCTTTGTTATTTAATAGTGACCCATAAGGTTTTTCTGGCATGCTCACGTGATGCAATGGGAGTGACAGATGGACCAGGACAGGCCCCTTAGTGAGCAGTCCTTCCTTTCCCCAGCACATCTGTGAGATGAGATGAATTACGCATCTTTCCCTACAAGTGTCTTCATCTGTAGAGTTCCCATTGAACCTTTTGGTCTTTAATACCTAAGGAGACTAATGGGAAAGGGTATGAGAGAAAATGGTTTTAGGTGCCAAACGTGTCTTCTGCACTCAATTACGTATTTTATTCTCAGTTTATGCAGTTGTTAACTCTTCAAATGTCAGCACTGACATACACCTCTGGATGACAAACCCCCAGTAGCTGGAAATGTGTGCTTATCAGGATGAAAAAGAATTTCAAATTTTACTTGCTAGGAAGTGTTCATTTCCAAGTGAGGACAAATCAATCTAGATATTATATTTGTCACTGCCAGGCTTGATTGCAGTTATTCACACTAGCTGATGTGGAACATGAAGAGAAGCTGCAGGTTCTAGCTAATATGCAATACATCTGCTTCCTTTTGCCATGGCTTAAACAACCGCAATCAGGAACCGTGAACGGTTTTTTTACACTTTTGTCCTAAGTTTCAAGTCCAGTAATGGACCAAGCCCCAATAACACTAGAAACTGAACACCAAGTTAGTTTCATCTAGAATAATGCAGAAAATTAAATTCATTCTCATAATCAGTCTCCAGAAGAAAATAAAACTGAGAATCTAGGTGTGTTTGGGAAATGTTTCAAAGTTTGTTTGGAAAAGTTTTCCATCATAACTGATGTATACCATGTGAATTGACATGATACAGACATTGACAAATATCTTTCAGACCTCTATCCCCCACTCCCAAGCATGATCTTAGTTCTACTTGCCTGTTAAAGAAACATTCTCCCTTTGATTTTTTACCTGGAAATTCATGGATAAAGTGGGACTAAACAGCATAATAAAAATGCAAGCTATGTAGTTTTTGATCTCTCTGCCATTAAATTTGCAACCGCCATCACAGAGAAAAGCCAAATTACTGAAGGCGCTAACTGGGAATCTTCATATGTGGTTTTAGGATAAGCTTCAGTATGGAATATTTTCTCATTAAGATGTTAGCTATATCTTCCACCTAATCAGTACATATGACTACTACTCTTCCTTAACAATAATTTTTAGGTTTTATCTGTATAGATTTATGTTCAACAGTTAACATGAAAATACATTCAAGACTTAATATTTTCTGCCAGTAAATTAAGGTGGTCAGCAGGGAAAAATGTCCTCATATCAGGTGCTGATTACCTTCTAGTCTTCGTTTAATGCCATGAAGTTCTTTATACCCATAAGTTTTTGATCTTTTATGGATTTTGATGTTAATAAAAGGCTATAGGCAATATTCCCTCAACATTTTTTCATGGCAACTACATCACTGGTACTTTGTTACCAACATTATTTTAGGTTTATAATATGCAACAGGAGAAAGCAAAATAATATAACAATAAATTTTTTTAAAGCCTGGAAAAATAGTGGTAATGTCAAATGCTAAAATATTTATTACGTGAGAATCCTGGCTAAATATTAAATCTCTGCTGGTATATCAGTGGAAGTCCTGACACTTTCAACAAAACCAACAAAACTGCATGGTAAACAAATGCATATAGGGCTGTTTTCTAAATTGTACTGCTCAAATGCATGGCCTAGAGCTCAGGCTTCACAGGCACAGATAAAGGGAAATAAATAACAGGTTCATTTGACTTCCCTCCTCATGGACACCATTCAGAACATAACAATGACAAAATATACTGTGGAAAAAAAAGTCTTTTTTTGCAACAATGGCTTAATAAAGACGTGAGGAAGAAATGAGCAGGATATATTTTCCTGCTTGGTATCTCCAAGTCATTACATTTTGAGGTCACACAGTTCCTTGTGCCACTCCAGCACTCTCCATCTGTATTACCTTGTCCTTCAGAGTCTGTGTGGCAGATGGTGCACTCCCACCTTGGGAATCTGCAGCTCAAAGCAGAGGCATAACAAGATCAAAAGTCTGCATGCAACACTCTATAACGTGGCTATGAGCAGCATTGAGAGAAAAGGCTGTGAAAACAACCATCCCTCCTTCATGTATTTATAGTAATTAAAACCACATAGCAGTACTTAGTTAGGTTATGTGAAGGGACCAATCTTCATGGTGTATTCACTTTGGAGTGTTAGTTAGAAATATAGTGACGTTAAAAAAAATAACTCTTTTTTTTTTTTTTTCCAGCCTTACTTCTAATAAAACACATCATGGAAATGATTGGTTCACAGTGAAAACTTGCTCATCACTAAAAAATTTTATACATCTTAGGGAGAGCAGAATATTTTTCTAAGTCCTGTTTATTGAATTTCTTTAAATGCTTTGAACCAAAAGAAGCAAGCTTCAGATATGTCTCACATCATAACAGAAGCACTTGCTAGATCTTTGTCAAAAGCCCACTAATTTTAATATGACAATTTTATTGATTAATTGACATTGCCAAAAAGTGACTGTATTTTCAGTTTGGGTCTAACAGTGTAGTAGTTCTCAGTATCTGTTCTCCATCACACCACTTAATCAGTAAAGACTTTGATACCATCAAAATGATGAGTAAATCTTGCACTACTTAGTCCAGAGACACACATTACATATGTTTTCTGAAGAAAGAAACAGAATCTGCATCTAGTCTACAGCTTCTTAAAACAAAAACTGGAAAAACAATCTAAAGCACGAATTTAATCTCTTGAGCACCATCTAATGACCAAATTGTAAAATGACCAAGAGGTACATTGGCAGCAGTATTAAAAAAGGATGAACTTTTTGACTCACGTTGGTCAAGAATTTCCACCAGAAGTTTTAATGGAAAGGTGCTTTTTGCTGAAGTGTAAATCTCCATGAATAGCATCCATTTTGACAAAATTACTGAGGAAGTTCTTTATGAAAACAACACCTATAAATGCCAACATTTTCTTTTCAGGAGATTTTTTTTCCAACATAGCCAAAGAAGTACTTGCATGATTAAAAAGCCTTATTGTTCTTAACTGTCCCTTAAAGAGGGAAAGAAAACTATTTCCTGATCAGTTGCAAGTTAGTGTCTTCCCTCAATATTTCCAATACTTCTCTTGAACTACACTTGCAAAGTCACTTTCAGGTACATTACTGCCAGCATAATATTTTACATTTATAAACAGTCCAAGTACATAACTAAATAAATAAATAAGCAAATGAAATCACAAGTCTGTCCAAAAATCAATTATTTAAGCACAAGGTAAAAAAAAAATCAGCATGTCCAAAATCAGCTATGATGAATAGTAGGAAGTTAGTATTAAGATTACTTATATTGGGCCTATATAAATTCTTTATGTACTTAGAAAGGTCAGTCCTAAACAAAAGATTAGATTGAAGATGAGGAAGGACAAGGAAAAAAGTGATAGAAAGGGGGAAATAAGGAAAATATGAAAGGGCAGAAATGGATGCACATCAGAAAAAAAAAAAAGATGGATAGAGCAGCAACGTCATTCCACTTAAGAAGGACAGCGAAGGAGGCACTGCCACTGAAGCTTAGATAAAGGGCATGTCATATATATTTTAGAATTTTTAGGCTACAATGGAAAGCCTAAGATATTCAAAGCACAGCATCTGAGGCACAGATGGGGTACTCAACATGGGCTAAATATAGAAAGATAATCTTCCTAATAGCCTTAAAGATATTCTGAAGGATGGTTTAGTTCAGGTCAGGAATGAACATTTCTCAAGGCAATCTTTTCGTGGTGCCCACTTAACTGCACTTTGATTCACGTTGTGGAGTACCTCGGAGCACAGAAATTGCATTTCTTTTGGATGAACTAACTGAACAGATGCTGCAATGCTTTGAAGTCAAAGGCATAGAAGCCTCTGGGTCTGATTCTGCAAGAGCTATACCAGCTTGGACTCCACCTCAGCACAGGGGTGCCAGGAAATTCAGGCTTTTCAGTAGACTATCACAGGCTCAGAAAACCCTGCAGAAACAGCCTTTCACACCACTGTCATCGGGAATCAGTGCTCCAGGCACAGCTGCACCCGGGGAGTTGCTGTTGCAAAAAAGATCAGAGCTAACTCCTGGAAAAGTCCTCATCCTGAAAACATCTGGATGTTTTCCAGTCAGTATTGGTGGCAGCTCTCTAAAAAAAAGACACCTGTCACATTTTCACAAAAAAATCTCCAACACTCCAAAAGCAAATAGTTGCAGAGCAGCTCTGGATTGCAGCTCTCGTTTGAGCCCAGCGCATCCTGGCAGGAGGCAGCATTCCCCTCGCAGCAGCCAGCCGTGATGCTGAGCCGCCTTTCCCAACCAGGAGCTCAGCTTTATGAATGCCACTTTCACTCCAAATATTGGCGGCCATCAGCCCAGTTCTCATGCCAATGCAAAAGTTGTTATTCACCGAGTGGGATGAAACTAGGTAAAATAAGGGCTTGATTTACAATCAGCTTTCGACCTCGCTTCACCCACTGCCTGTGTGTGGCACGCGGGGCTCGCCTAAGCAGGTGTGAGCAGCCAGGAGCACTTGCGTGGGTAGGTTTGGGCAGCGGGAGAGGCCGCCCTGAAAAGCAGGTGCTAATTGATGGGTGTTAGTGCAGACACTTGGGGCAGAATGGCTCAGTGTTCTGCTCTCCTGGCGTGCAGCGAGTGGGAACGGGCGGCAGCCGCCACCAAGCACTTCATAAAAACACCACTCCGTCCATCACGAGGGCCCTGAGACCACAGCCAGCCTGGACTGAGGGGCACTGCCTGAGCTGCGGTGGGAAGTTTGCACAGCACCTGCCTGTGTTATATCTGGCATGCGTCCCCGTGGGCAGGCCCCATCCTTCATAAACAAACAACAAAGAAAGTTCATGTAGATTTTTATATTTTTTAATGTATATAGGTTGTGTCCAAGGAGAAGCGAGTGTTTGGGCTAGGTCTGATTTCCCACTTCTGGCTGTCTCAGAGTGTCTCCTGTCTCCTGTGAGCACACAGGGCTCTGCCACTCACCCAGCAATCCCGTCCCAGTGGGAGCGGTGGCGGGTGCTGCTGCCACCGATTCAGAGGCTTCCAGCCAGGAGCACACAGGGACCCAGGCTGCTCCTGCAGCTGAGGGGTCAGGAAGGCTGGGAAGGCTGCACTGGCAGGCGTGCTTAGCCGGGGCTCCTCAAGTCTTTCATGGAGCACTCCAAATCTGACCTTGGGTGCCAGAAAGGGACAATAAAGAGGAGAGACACACACATGAAGATGATCTCTTTCAAGCCAAGGTTTTGTATGAAATCTGTTTCTTTTCCTTTCTCTTCTTTCAAACATTTTCCAAATATTTGTCAAAAGATATGGGGAGGGTTTGAGATGACCTGCAGAGAGGAGAGGGTTTGCATTCACTTCTGAAAGTGTTGACATGCTGCTATTCAGAAGGGAGATGTCCCACTGCGAAAACTTTTCCTTCTTAACTTCAAAGCTTTCCTGGCAGTGGGAGCCCTGATTCCAAATATGACCAGTTTGCTACTGTCCAGGATAAGGGGGGTTTGGGACCACACAGAGACAAATCTCCAGTGATTCTACTGCCTCCAGATCCTGTCTGACTTGTAACGTTCCTGGATAGGCTTTGCAGCTCCACTGCACAAGAGTCGGAGTGCCACAGCGGTTCCCATTGGGTCCAGGGTCCCAGCTGCTCAAGCAGACAAGTTCCCTGGGCTTGCACGGGCTGGCACAGAGACAGCTCTGATGCCTCAGCACTGGGCTAACCTAGTTATTCACCATGGAGAAATGAGAACCTGGGAGGCTCTCAGACTCCACTGTAGTTAATACTTGAAAAAGTTTTTGAGCAGCTCAGAAGACTCAGTTTCTCAAAAAAACTGCCCCCTGACAGTTCAGTTCCATTTGCATTATATTTAGGTGTGCTTAGCCCTGAAAGCATTTTCCTAAGGCATGAAAATAGAAGGAGACTAAGTGAACAAGAAAAATTTAGTTATCAGAGGTTGTGCTTTAGGAATAGGGATTTGGGTATCTCACTCAAATCTGTCACTCAACTTAGTATTTCTGTCCAGAACACTACTAGAGAAAGTACATTATCAAACATACCAGTTCTACCATCCTTTCAGTTTCTAATCATAAGAAAAATCAAATCAGTTTGTCCCTCAAGGCAACTACTTGAAGAAGAAAATTAATGCTAAGAAAAAATAAGTCTGTCTTTAACTGTGCTATTAGCTTATTTAAAGTCATTGCATGAAGCATATAATGAAATAAAGCATTACACAGGTATTTCTTGATGCAACTCTTGAAGATTTACTGAGCCATTACTTTGACAATTACAAAAAAGCTCTGAAAGAGTAGAATTCTTGCAGCATGATGCTTATTTTCCATGGTGGATGGCAGTTGTGTTCCTGTACATCCAGGGGTTATGCCAGGGCTTTTTCCTCCATGTTTCAGTTATGTTACATACAATGTCAGGGGAGCAATATGAGAATGTCTTAGCAAGATAATCACAGAACCCATACAGTTCAGCAGCTTGTGTCATTAAGTATTAAAGTGATGTCTTGAAATGCTTCTAAAAATTTGATACTATTTGGCATGACTTTTCCCCCTGTATTGCAATGTGAACTACACAGCAATTAAATGAGATGGTCCCTGATGACTGCAGCTAAAAGTTTCATGTCGAAACCTGACCGTATTTTTTTGGATCTGACACAAAAAAAAGAAAAAAATTTAAAAGATTAAAAAAGTACTCATACAACAAGTAAGGGACCAAAGGCAGTGTTCAGCTGTTAAACAGCCAACTTGCACAAAAGGCCAGTGTGAAAACCAAGACAAATATCCCCATGCAACATACACTGTATTTTCAAAAGTCAGGTGCTCAGGTCTCTACACTGCCATGTGCATTAGAAGGAGTATTTGTAATGTGTTGTAAAGCTAAAAAGCTTAGTTAAGCAGAGGTGTGTGGTCTTTCTAAGTGTATTCCCAGGGTACAACTGCCCTACTCAAGAAACTCATTTATCACTGTGATGGTTTCACCTCATTTGAAGCCAAGTTATTGTCACCCTTAAAATAATGCACCTTGACAGGAAAAAATGAAATTCATGTGAAAAGTTATACAGTCATCACACTCTAGAGTCAAAATATAGACTATCATGTCAAAACATATAGCAGATGAAAATGTTTTCTGTGAATATATTTAGGTGGTATTTGCTTGTACCACAGACTTCCTTTCCTTTCCTTTCCTTTCCTTTCCTTTCCTTTCCTTTCCTTTCCTTTCCTTTCCTTTCCTTTCCTTTCCTTTCCTTTCCTTTCCTTTCCTTTCCTTTCCTTTCCTTTCCTTTCCTTTCCTTTCCTTTCCTTTCCTTTCCTTTCCTTTTTTTTTAACTACATGTAAATATTTAGGAGCATGTGCAGTAATACATGTCCTGTGGTTCACTGTCATTAAAGGGGAGTGTACATGCTTCATAGCTGCCTCAGTATGGCAGCCCAGGCTTCTAAAAGGTTAAGGAAGGCTGAGAAATGTGCAGATGTCTTTAATAGGGAGTGACCTTTTAAATGATTTGTCACTCCCTAGTGCACAGTTATATTTCAGGTGTTGTGAGTGTGCTTAATCTTGTCCTGTCCTATTCCACAGTTGATGTTTGCACTCTGGAGTCTCTTAAATCTTTCTCTTCAATCCCCCATCCTCAAAAGTCTTCGAGGAACCAGGGTGGACTAGACTAATGAAGTTCCATGTGGACATGTTTCCAAGCTAAACCACAGTCTCTCTTAAGAAGAGCGGGTTTCAGGTGTGCATTTTCATAACAGTGCAACATACACGGATGTGCTCTGAAGGAGCTGTGTAGGAGCTTTTTCTTTGCTTTTGCTATTTTGCTGTCAGCCTTTGGCCCCGGGGTCTGCAGAATTTATTTTGAAGGTTTTGGGTTGTTGTAATTTTCCTAGTTGGTTTGAATTCTTGCACTTATTATTTACTAAACAATGAAAATCAATTTCAGGGGAAAAAAAAAGTTTTATTTTTATACAACTATTTTCAACCTTTATTATTTTTCAAAGCATTCTTGAAATTCATCTGACTTCACTGGGAACATGCCATAAGGCATAAGCCCTCTGTGGGGCTGTACCTGTCAGAGCCAGCAAGTATTTCCTAAACTCTACATGACTTCTGCATTTCCCCTCCTTGCAGTCTGTGTAGCTTAAAGACAAACATTCATATCTGTATTTAGGCTTAAATTTAAGCAGCCTGAATATTATAACCTTAGTGAAGTCAGAAGAAAAATCTGGCCATGTTTAGAGGACTGGAAATGAGCTTGGATAGGGTATGAAAATGGCAGGTGACATCAATAATGAGAGGTGAGATACACATAAACAAAAAGGAAAAGGCTCAGGTGGATATTAAAAAATACTAACAAACTTTTGCATAATAATGTCTCTCCTGCCTTCATAACCAAAATATTTCTTTTTTATATGTCTTTATCTTACCTATTCTGTCTTACTGAACTGTCAAGCACAGGGAAAAAAAACTTGGTAGTTTTTAAAATTTGGATACTAACACAATCAGAAGAAATAATTATGCAAGGGGTGCAATGGAGGGTGTTGTGTTTAGAGTCTGTCTCAAAAACTAGACCATTCTTCTTTGCCTAAGGTTCAGTAAAAAATAAAGGTATATAAAAATAACAGAGTTTGTTAGCAAAAACTCTGCTGCAAATCCTGTATATGTAATATGCAATTTTGACAGAAACAGTTTGTTTTGCTGGAATTTCATTACAAGAAAGAGAACAGCACTTTTGACAATTTCAAAACATGCCTTGAGGCTATATTCACAATTTAATATTTCAAATTTTATTCTGACATAACTTTTATTTTTTCTTAATTTACCTCATACTCATATAATATATGATCAAAATCCTGCCCACACAAACCCTAAGAATATTAAATGTTTCCATTCTGTCAAATGAAGAACCATCAATCCAAAACTAGAAGATATTTGGGAAGCCTGGTTTCTAGAAAATGTTAAATGTTCCAGGTTTTGTGCCAGTTTAATACACAGCTGAATGTCAAAGCCCTTTGCAAAATGTTTCTATGCAACAAAATTATGTAACTGAAGATCACAAAATCATAAGGCCTGGTTAGTAGAGAAATGATGTTTTTCTAAATATCGAGTTTCATACTGATAAAGGAGTCTGTTTTCAAAACTGGGTACTATTCATATTTAAAGGTCCGTCCTAAGCTGAATGTGTGCATTTTTCTTCCTCCTTTAGTCCAACTGCTCCTCCAACTTCCAAGACATGCACTAAACTTCTGATGTCATTCCAATAGAAAAATTTTAAGATAGTTCATTTACCATGTGATCAATTCTAATTTATTACTTTCCATGTAACAAGTAAAATGATCAAGACATATACCTACTAGGCTAGATAAATGTCTGTTACAATTTTCCAGCTGCCTCCCACAAACAATTTTCTCTCACAGAGAAAATATTGTCCCCTTGTGAACACTTCTGATATTTACTGAAGCAGATTCAAATTGGCCCCGAACTGTTAATCCATGCAAAATTTAACTAGTAAAGAACTGGAAGCTGCTGTAATGAGCAACCTTAGGTGTGTCTTGAAACCTCCTGAGAAGGCTCTCAGCAAACCTTGTATTTCCCCTGCTCCACACAAATTAAACCCTTTCTTTCAGATGCTTTTTCTCTAGCCCTGTATAGATCTCACCTGAAGCTATTTTCCTTTGTTAATCCAGTTACTTAAGGGCAAGAGATAACAAAGCTCTAAATATGCCGAAGGTGATTTCATACATTTGATTGCACAGCAAAAGTAGTACCAGCGGGCATAGAAATATACCACTCTGGAGGGTTGATGAAAACTCAGAATAAGCTGAAAACAGCATTGAGAAGATGAAGGTTATTTGTATAATATTTACTGACACTGAATTTTAATGTTAAGCCTACACTGTATGTCCCAAAATGAAGAACAGATGAACTAGTGGGCATACAAGAAAGCTATGAGACAGGAAGGGCTGCTTCTTCCCTTGAGAAGAAGATGAATCAAATCTGGAATGAAAGGCAGGCACGGATAGAGGAGATTACTAGGCTGTTAAATAAACAGTAAATAACAAGGGGAGTGTTGACAAAAACAGTAGAAAGTATGTTCCCCAGTCACAGCCTGCAAAACACTGATCAGGGAAAGGATTTGGTGATGACTGTTGACAGACACTTAAAACCAGCAACCTGATGTCTGGTAGCAGTTTGGAAAGCAAGCAAACATGGTGAAGTGTAAACAGAAGAACAGAGCACAGATTTCAACAGATAACTGCATCTTGGTCCAAAGGGCTGCTGTGCCCACAACAGAGCCCTGCCTGCTGCTCTGGGCAACACGTAACAGGATCCGAGGGGAGGTACAAATGAAGCAATCAAAACCATGAGCTTTGGAGCAGTCCCCTACAACTGGGAACATCACTGACTAGGGACAACCCACAGTAAAGAAAAGCTGCCTTGCACAAAGCAAATAAGGGAAAATACCAGCTCGAATAGCTTTAAATTGAGGGAAATTTAAGGCAGTTCAGCAGAGGCAACATGGTGTTGTCTGGTCAAAACTTACAGAACATATACTGAAAATCCCTGAACTGCTTTTCTACAGAGCTGCAGCTCTTCCTGTGGCTGGGAGCATGGCATAAATTCCTGGGAGCATTTTGGCATTACCGTGTGACTCGTGGATATGGAATTATACAGCGTGCCTAGGGAGCCACGGTGTGTACCTTTGCTCAGAGGTGTCCCTGCTCTCATGGAGCAGATCTGCCCTTGCTGAGCACATTTAGATGCACTGTGGTGTTTGAAGCCATGTCTTGTCAGTCATGCACCCCTAGTTGCAGAATGGAGATTTTAAAATTTATGCATAGAATATTGAAATTAAAAAGCAGTATCTCAGGAGGGAACTCTGCTTCAGTTCTGTTACATGCTGGCTATGCTTATATTAATTAATAATATATAATAATTATATTATATGATATATAATATATAATAATTATATATAATATATATTATATATATTATTATATATATAATTATTATATAATATAATAATTAATGTTGTGGTTTAGAGCAGGAGACTTTTCTTTTAAGAGACTCATCTAATGGCCTGGCCCCACTTACCACATGTGAGTCACATTGTGGAGCAACCTCAGGGCACACAAACTGAATTCCTTTCAGATGAAATTAAACCTTGAGACCTCTATCAAACCTCTAACTGCTCACAGGCTTTTGTTCCAGTGGTCAGAGCCTTTACTGAAGCTGAAGGAAACTCCTGAAATGAGAACAGAATGGGTGTCAGGTCCTAAGCATTGATTCTTTTGCCCACCAGATTTGCTCCTGCTGGGCTAAAGCTGCTATGGTAGCTGTAGCCTGTCTCTATTTCCTCACAGTAGCTCCTCACTGCAATTCCTGAGCACACTTTGGTGTTTTGCCCAGCAGTGTTTTTCTCTTGGAATGGCCCTAAGTAGTTGGGTTGGTAGGTCGGCCTATGAAAGACATATACATCCCACTGAAAGGGGACATTAGGGAAGAATTATTATCTTCATTATCCTTTGTATTTTGAAGAAAAAATAAAAAGCCACAAATGTGGAGTGACAAGAAAATATCTAAGTACTAGCCACACAGGTCAAAGGAAACTGATAAGCCACTGAGCTTCTTTTCCTCCCAAAAATATTATTACTGTGTAAATAAGAACCATGCAGATGGTTTGGCTATTTGCCAGTTCCACTTGGGTGTGAAAAGCAGCCTTCATGGTTGAAAAGCTATTTTTCTGAACCGCAAATGCCCATGGCCATGTGAGAAACATCCATTTAAGATCTGGCCCAAGTAGAACCAGACATGAAAGGTGAAATAGCTGGTGGGGTTCTGTGCCACCCTGAAGCTACCTTGTTTTTTAATAGTCCCTCACAGACATGCTAGGAAACCCTCCGAGACAAGCTCAACCCCTTAGCTGGCAGCTACTGTCTGCCTACAAAATATGATTACTCAAAGATGTATTTTATTATGATGCACTTTCATAACTTCCAGTGCTTAAAAGAGTTTATTTTCAGCAGACTTTTTAGAGAGGTCCTATCCATTAATCAAAAAAGAAAAAATGCCCTGGAGTGGACTGTGTTCCTCCAAAGGAGCTGTAAGAGCAGGTTATTCAAGAACTCATTTGCGGTTATAAATACTCTGAAGTGCAGAGCAGCAGCATCGGCGCTGCAGAGCACATTAGGGGCTGATGGTGCAGCTGTGTGGATATATTTCCCTTGACTTGTGTGGCATGGGGCTTAGAAAGTATAAAGGGTAGGAAGTGAGGTGGAACTGGAATTCAGAGTGATCAGGGTCTCTCTGCACTGAAAGCACGTTGAAGAAACAGCTGAGTACATAAAACCTCATAAAGAAAACCAAAACAATGATATTCCCTATTGTGACTGTTTAGTCTTTCTGTAGAGACTCATGAGGTCTGGGCTATCATCTATTTTTAATATCACTTGACCTGAAAATTTATGCTACCATCTGGAGAATGTGAGGATTTCTGTGTTACAGACTTAATACTGTCAAGGAAAGAAAGAGGGGGGTGGCAAAGGAGGCACATTACAAAAATGTTTAAACATTATTCAGCAAATGCCACTCATTACCTTTTTTTTCTAAAGAGAATTAAATAAAAAATATATACTTTAAATTGCAAAAAATTTACAATGTATGTTGAGATCTGAATTCATTTGTATTATCTCAGATAATGTTTGCTTTACTTTTCTTTGTATTTTGAGGCATTTATTACCTTAGAAAATGAAAGTAAACCTTCCAGAGGTCTGCTCTTAATTTTTCTTTTTCATAATGAATTGGAAATTCTAAATGCAAGAGGGAAAACAAAAGGCTGTTTTAACACTTTGTAATATTACTCACGTTAGTACATTTGAAATGCTTTGTTTCTGGAGTCATCTTTGAATTGGGAGATTGGTTTTTAAATCGTGGGATTTAAGCATCAAAATAAATAAACTTAACTTTTTATTTTTTCATCTTTAAGAATGAAATGCTCATGCTTCAAAACTTCTCTGAAACCCTGACAGCTAGGAACCCTGTAATAACTGCAATTGCTGCAATATTAACAAAAGAAACTATATCATTAGATTTGCAATAAAAAGCAGCTTTGTAGGATAGTGAAGCAGAGCCCCACAGCAGAGCACACTTAGTGTGGAAGGGGAGGATGCTGGAACTTGTCCACTGTAAGGGCCACTGCTGGTCCCAGGGTCACCTGCAGTGGTCACTGGCCCGTGAGGCAGCATCCCTGTCTGGACACACAGGGTGCCGAGGGAGTGACCCTCACCCACTGCCGTGGGTGGCATCAGTGGCCCATGCCCACCTTGCTCAGTGCAGGATCCCTCCAGTGCTGGCCACAGCCTCGCACTGGTTGGCCCCTGGGCTCCCTGGGTTCCTCTGAGCCCATGTGGCCCTACACACTGACCTGATTTTTCGGCAGGATGGGGAAGGAGGTGCTGTTTCAGTGCCCCTGAGATAACATGAGGGTCAGGCTGCATCCCACCAGTGCAACGTCAAAGCTGAAGGTGTGTGCCATATCCTGAAGCGTGAGGCTGTTCAGGGTACATTGCCTGCTGCTAGTACCTCAAAACTGTGTGGGATGGAGGAAAGTAATCGTGATGCAGTGTTGTTGGTACTTCCGATTGGGAACTATCTCAAGGTGAAGTATCCCCTGAATCATTTTGAGGGTTTTCCTTGGGGTTAGCTCACTGGAGCACCCCAGGAAAGAGTTGCCTGTAAAAACATAGTTCTAAAAAGGCTACAATGATCTCAGTCTTAAATTAATGCATTGGGACACAACAATAATATTTTTTATGTTTGTCTGTTTTATTTTAATGGAAGCCTGGTCTGAGCTTCCGACCAGGGAAAAGCATATGATTTTAAAAACGTGCATTTTTGCGTGTTGGCTTTCATGATGTGTGAAACTGAAGAAAGGGATATAGACAAGTTCACTTCCAGACTCAAGTCTAAGCCAAAATTAATTCAGACTTTTTGACAGAAATTAGAAGAGAAGCGTTAAGATCATGGGCAGGAGTCAGAGAAGCACATTTGGTTTTCAACAGTCAGTTTGTTTAAATTCTCCTCTACACACACATATCACTGAAAATTGGCTTGATTTTTAGAGCTCATGGTAGCACCCTGCAAAGGTGCAAGAAATGTATTTCAGTACTTCTGGAAGTCAGAAAATATATTTAAAGGTCTGGCACTTGGAGCTAATAACTGGAAGACCAACTAACTTGAGTTCTTTAACACCAAACCTTAAAACAGTCATGAAATTATTCTGTTCAGGGTTACTGTACAGCTTTTAAAAACTGTTTCAAGATGCCAGTAAAATGATCACTGATATTTGAAAAATCCCAACTGAAGTTCAGCTCAGCACCTACAATTCAATTTCCTCCCTGTCTACAAACAGGCAAGTTTAAAAGTCCCATTTTCTCCATATATAGGTTTTAATTGGCCACAAACCAATCAGAAGCTATATTGTTATCAGTGGAGGCCCATGGGGTAAGAGAGAGGCATTTTGAAACCCAAAGTGATCTTTTCCTTGGTTCTCTTTCTCAGATTCCTCCCAACTGTGGCTGCTTCCTGCCTGTCTACTCCTGTTAACCTTCAGCTTCTCTTTCTTCGCAGCAGATGGTAGGATTTAGGCATATTTTCTCCCTTTTGCCATGCCCCTTTCACCCTGCCTTTGTTGCAGCTCTAACTCTTACACCTAGATTAAAGGGTGAGAGAATAGTGGTGAAGTGCAGTAATTGAACAAGAGGCTGTGCATTATGATACTCTCTGCTGACACAATCTAACCATGCGAGTTAAACAGCTGATCCTCCTTATCTAAATAAATGTGCTGGCTGGGAGAATGAGATCTAACTTGTTTGCAGGCATTCAGTGCTTTGGAATACTGGCAAAAACAGTATTAAAACAATCCTGATGCCTGAATAGAAACAAGGTTTTTAATATTTTCTTTAATCTGGAGAAGCACATCTGTTTTGCTCAGACTGCTTATCCAGCAAACACTGTAAACTCTGCATCTACCACCTTCCTGTTAGTCCTAAGGTCATGCTTCATACAGCATAATTCTTGGTATCATTATGTTGATGCACATCTGACTCACAAGCTGTACAAGGTCCGGAAATTTGTACCTAGATAGCCCCAAAGAATTCAAAGAAATATATAGAAAAAGTTCTAACTGCTCTTTTCAAAATAGGAAGAGTTATTGACAACAGAATGTAACACTACTGTTTATAATTTCCCCTATAGTCTATGTTTCCTATTGCAAAGTAATGACACAAGACAGTACTATTTTGTTATTTCACTAGGTAGCAGAATGACGACAATTTAGAGTAGAGCTGCAATATACACAACTGTACAGCAAGTTTGCGTGTCTATTTAATTCTTTTTCTTTAACTATACTCTTACAAAATGTTGCAGAAGGGTTGTCAGTGCAGGACACGAAAACCAGGTCCTCCTATTGCCCATGCCAAGGTCTCTGCCAGCACACACCAAAGGCATTATTTCTTATTTCCACTCATAAAAAGTGAGAAGAAAAGAGTAACTGCATTATCTATAGACTGCACACATCACAGTGCACTTGGAATATCAAGACACGTTCCCAAGAGACCTTATTGGGAGTTATTAATGTGACTAATGTGTTTCTGTATCAGCTGTTTGTTTAACTGAGCATTGCCATTGCGTTTTGCCCTGGCTGCTCTCTGCATACATAGATGTTCATTGTTCTGACTCCAGGCTTTGTTCCCTTCTTTCACACATTGAGAAAGTTTTCCACAAACTGAGTGTTTATGTGTTGAGTGCAGTACTCCATGGACTTTAGGGTCTAATGGAGTGTGAGACGGGGCCTGTGGTTTTTCATCTTGTTTTCAGCTGTACAAACATCATGTACTTTTCCCTTCCTTTTAGAGGCCAGTCTATGGCCTGCTAAAACACCAGCACACAGCAACACAGTTGCTGAGACTTTACAAGTCAAACTGGGAGGACCTGATGCCATTCACCTTAACACCAAACATATTGACAATGTTTATTTTCTCTGCTCCAGCCTCAGCTCCCAAATAAACAGATCAGTGGCTGATTTTCAGTGCTCCTCTGAAGAAAATCCTAAAAGAGTATCTCTCTCATTGTCAATAACAAGTATGAACTGCTCTCTCACTAAAAGTAGGGGTGGGGTGGAGAGGGGGCAGAGCCACACAGTGAAGGTATAAACAAAGGAAAGGATTAGTTCCTCTCTTACAAGCCTTTTTAAAAACCAGTATTTATTTCAAGACAGCTTTTGATACAAGCAGGGTCCTTGCTTTGCTTTTATACTTTGTGAAATCCCAAAGGGACTTGAACTGGGTTGGTTGGTACTTTGTATATTTTTTAGCATGCGCACCTTGCCTCTGGGGAAAGCCATTCATTAAATTGCTATTCTTGGTTGATGACATACAGATTTACTTTTCTCTTCATCAAGAAAATTCTGTAGGTGTCTAGAAAATATTCTCTCTTTAATAAGACAACTCCTAGATGTGCCTGAACCTTTAAATTAGCAGGGGAAAATGACTACCAGAAGTCAGCATAGGCACAGCAATGCAACAATGTACAATTCTAGCTGGAAAAAGGAAAATCCAATCACAAGTCTGTACTTTTGGCACAGAGACATGTCCAAAATCCTTCACTGTTTTACAACACAAGCAGCAAGCAATTTCAAACCTTTTTAAGTGGAAATTTTTACATAGGTGTTCAGAGATAGCTTAGTGAATGCAAAGGGAGTTCACATTCTTAATTGCTAGAGAACAAACATCCGTTTTAAGGAATGCTAAATTTCGTGTTTGTCCACACCATTTCATATCTCCAGTTTCCTTCAGCAGTATCTTTCCATCCTTTGAAACATATCCATATAATTATCATGAATGGTTAAATATGAATTGCATACACAAGCCTTTTGACTGATTATGAAATAGTTGTGTGATTACATGGGTAGATTGCAAATGACAAAATGCAAAACTAGTGTCTGAAGTTTGCTGTCTAATCATAGTTTCGATATTCATGGTTCGCTTTCATATATATTTTAGGGACTAAAATGTGGAAGCTGTTCAGTGCAATGACTGACTGTCACCACCAACTCTTTTGTCTTGATAAATATTTTCCCAAGTGTCACTAGACATATGTTATAGTTCTGTTACCCCTTTTGAAACCAACTCATTCTAAAATGACTTAATTTATTTAAAAACTTAAATCTCAGTGTTATTTCTACATGGTTGTATTGGCCAAAAAAATTGTATTGAAGAAGCAGGATCACACCATCCTAGATATCTGCACCAAGATAAGATTTTTTGTGCCCACAAAACCATGGAGGGTTTAGAAAATGGAGCTACCAGCCACAGAGACAGATTTCATAGCACTGTACCACCCTATTTAGTCAGAATTAGAGTAACTCAGAGAGCCTGGTTCTACAATTCAGAAATTTTAAAAATAACTACAGCAAGTTAAAAAACTAATACTGTAAAATAAGTTCCTTCCTTGGGTCATGTGTGGTGCATTTGTGCTACTGCAGATGCAGTACTGAAAAACTATTTTAACCTTTGCTTGTGGTATTTTGTCTCTTAGGTTCTTTACCTCACTAGTCACAAGAAACATTTTCGGGACTGGATTTGTGGCAAGTAATTTTCAAATGCCTCAGGAAGCCTGGATTTCCTCTGCAGGGAACACAAACTGAGAACAGGCAATCAGATGATAGGAGAAACCTAAAAGAGAATATAAAAAAGTCATCACACAAGAGGTCATCTTCTTCTCCTTCAGGCATTTATTTTAAAAAATGTACGTAAAAGCATAAACATGTTCATCTCTCTTCCTTTTCCCATAATCTCTCTTTCTATTTTAGTGCCTTCCTCTTCCTTTTTTCCATTTTTAAAAATAAGAAAGCTAATAATAATAATTGTATTCAGACCAAAATCTTTCAAACTCACTGAGAATTGGCATGTTGGTAATTAAGGTCTCAGCTCTCCTGTTGTGACTTTTATTAAAGTCAATTTATATCTGTCAGATCTTGGCAGCCCGTGGATATTCCCAGTGGGAATACTAGGAGCAGATTTCTCCCATCATCATTAGCTGTGTGTCATTAATTTGATAATGTATCACAAGCATTTGATAGCCCTAGAGACTGGCACTTTCAATCCAGGGCTTCTGTAATTGGCAGGAGCTATTTAAGGGCAAACACATTCATCTAGACCCCAGGTGCGCACATACGGCCCCACTGAGCTACAGCCTTGCTTGAGGATTTACTCTCATGCCAGGTGCATGTTTTTACTGTGTCTGAACTTAGGTATGTTTTGAAGATTACCACGAAATTTGTCTGGAATTTCTACTTGAATGTTTTGGGGTATTTTAGGTAAGAATTCCAACACTGGAGATGTACTGAAAAAGGTGTAGCTGTGATACTAATACACTTCAAAACAGCATTAGAAAGCAAAGCTTTCCACAGATAAGTAAGGCAATGTTTTCCAAAAGCTCATCTTTTTCCTGCTTCACAGAGGAACAGAGATGGAGCCTCTGCAACACCCTTCAACTGGCAGCAGTACTATGAAAAACCATGAAATAGCTGTAAAGCTAAACTGTTTTAATCTTTTGTTGAATTGTTCATCCCTAATGTTCAAAGCTGAGTGACTAAATATAATGCTTGTATGCAGCAAAAGTAGTTACTAGTTAGCAGCACCACGAGGGCTTCTTAATTTCAGGAGGCACATACTCTGCCCTCTTCCCAGTTAAGCCCCATGCTGTGGGAAACTGATTTCACAAACTGGAACAGCTCTCAGCAAGGCAAGTTATGGGAGCCAGACTAGGATCTTCCTCCACTACTGACCTTCAGTATAGTACGAGATTATTTTGTAATGAAAGTATCTAATCTCAAAAGGAAGATGGCATAGGAAATGACTGCTTACTGAAGCTAAGAAGGAGGCAGAGAGTTTCAGTTTTTGTATGCCTTTTAATTTCTTACATATGGTGTCCTTTGGAAGTATTTTACTGCGTCCTCATTTCCCTAACTGGGGGTGAGGAGAGAAGAGAAACTGTTTCCCAGTGTTTCTTTCTCCAGTGCCTTCAAGGCCTCACAGTGACTCTGAGCTCAAGCTTATCCTCAGCTTAAGAGCATTAAAAAACTGAGCTTGGCCCAGGCTGTAAAGGGCCACTATGCCCATTATAGGCAGAAATCAGACTTTATTACACTTCTTATTCCAAGAAAGTAACTATTAATTTCCATTAATAAATTAAAGGTGTGCCGGAGGTAAAAACTTCCTGAAGTACATCTGTCCCTGCATTAAACTTTCTGTGTCCTAACAAAATCAATCGCAAGCACAAAGTGTTTGGATAATTCATTTTTTCAGAAGGCAACTGTAATGCTGGCAGGGCTATTGACTTTAAAGTTAATTAAGGATTTCAGTGTCCTTTTCATTCTTGAAAAGCTCCACTCCCCAGCAACCTCCCACTCTTTTCCCTGAGGCCACTTAGGAAACAAATTTACTGGTTTTCTTCCCACTTGTTCTACGGTTTCTTAGGGTGGACATAATTAATTTTCAGCTCCTCTGATGCCAATGTGAATTGGTGTGTAGCTGAAAGATTTTTGAACCTGGATGCAAAGGAAGGGACCAATCCTACCGAAGGCAATATAATTCCTCAAATGTAATTCTCTTTGCCTTCAAATCCTGCTGTGAGGCACCAATCTGCAATGATAGATATCCACTATTTTTTCCAAGAAGTAGCTCGTGCTCTTGGTCTGGGGTGAGCGGTGGCTGAGCAGGGAGAACTGTAGGCTGGGAGATCTCTGGGAATCACCACCCTGTCCAGGGGCTTCTGCAGCAGAACTCACATCTCTACCATGTGAGCAACAAAATTCCACCACTTCCCCAACCCAAGGATCTGAGTAGCCACAGGACTGAGGCGCAGGTCATTTTCCCAGACATATATGGAGTATTCTGCTAGGAAAAGACAAGGAGGCCATTTGGCAGCTTTCACCCTTCTTGTGTCTCACTCCACTGCCTGTTCTGACCTTCCACTGGTGACTCCCTGCCACATGTGGACCCCACCATGCAGTAGAGGGCCATTGTGCCGGCAGTCCTCTGTCCCATGGATGTTCTCAGTCCCATTAGGAACATGTCCTTATTCCTTCTCACACTTATTTTCTTCCTGGATCACAGAAGCTGAAACCAGCACATTTATGGAAATTCAGTTGTTTTTGCTAGTGACATTGAGGAACAGCATGAGTTTCTGTTACAATTAACTGATTTCAGAGATTTTAAATCATTCCTTAGGTTGAAGAAAAATGAAAAGATTTTCAGTGTGAGAGATACCATTCAGGCACTCAAAGAAAAACAATTTATTTTTGATTCGTGTAACACCATAATTGTGAACCACTTCATTGCAGGCAGAAAAAAATAGTTTCTTTTTCTATGTGGTGATTTTCCTGCTCCTGCAGTTAATGGATACATTTGTTTAATAAAGGACAAGACTACTCATTTTTTGAAAGGAAAAATGGTTGATAAGTTTTGCTGGAGCTATAAAAACAGCTATCATCCACAGGTACCTGCTACTCTTGCTGAAGTGTTTAACATCCATTTACTACTAAGGATTGATAGTAGGACCTCCTAATGGATATGCTGACAGTTTCTTGACTACATTTCTGGCCAAGAATCTTTTTTTATATCTTGGCCTTAAATATAATGAATCATAATTCTTACACATTGAAATGCTGATTCACATCTAGTGGGTTTGTTTTGGCCAGCTTATGGGCTTTTATAAGTACTGCAAAATCACACCGGGTATATAACTTTCACTCTGACAATAGGAGGCTTTAATTCTGGTGAGAGCAGATCCAGCATTATTCCACCATACCCAGTGGAGTAGCCGGAGGTGAGGGCAGGAGATACTATTAAAATTTTGAGAGGGCACTAAATTAATTTCTGATTTGGTAGACCCCCTAAGCTGAGTGTTGTTTTTGAAAGAAGTAGTCTGGAACATTATACACTGCTGTATAACACAGTATGAAAACTGTGTTATACAGCAGAGCAGTTACACTATATGGCTGTTATACTTTGGATTTCATGTGAGACCACTGGATACAGCAAGAAGTGAGCTGCATCATGTAGTTCAATGAGAAATGATCTTATAAGATGCTTATGTCATGTTCAGACCTATCTGAACATGACATAAGCATCTTATAAGATCATTTTCTCTTCTAAAGAGATCAAGAGCTTTAGTTGCAGCTTGAAATAATTCCCTACTCTATAATATACCTTCATCTCTGGTTTTCACAGACCTAAAAGTATATTTTAAAATGGAAGTTACATAGGTTTTGCCTTTTATTCTTGTGTCTAGTGCAGGGTCACACATATCACTGGCACTAAAGTAAACATTCATAATAATAACCAGACAGTGGGTAGAACACTAACTCTTCAGTGGGACAAACAGGCATACTTTCATCTCTTGTTATACAGGGGATGCTCTGTTGCTATTCTTTAAGTCATGGCGTCAAAGGAAGCCTGTAAGTCTTAGGAAGCTGCTTCTTATTTCTAGATTATAATCCTCTTTGCTCATTTGTGATTTGCTCAGAGCCCCCAAGAGGACTTCACAGGAAAACATGACTATGTTTTTTAAGCTTTTTATTAGGATATTTTGCCTATCTCATTTACATAGTCCCCTCTCATTTCTTGTCATTTGGATGTAGGGGTTTCCCTATTCATCATTTCAACATGTAGAATTTCAAAGTAGGTTTCAAGAGCATAATTCACATCACTGAATACTATAAAGACCTGACCTTTTAACTTGCCTGTTACTTTCCATTGTCAGATACTTGCCAATGTTTTTCAAAAGGTGTCATCATCTTTCATCTTGCTGTGAGCCAGAAATTAAATTTATGATTGAACTTAAAGTTGTCTTCTCTTTACCAGAAAAAAATCCATTCTAATCCTGTGTGCAGTGAAAGATCTTTTTTTAAAAATTCAATTTCCTGCTTTTATTTTGAATTTTCAGGAGACAAAAAAAAAGCATAACTATCCCATTTTCAGCCCCTCTCAAACTATACAAACTCCCAACAGATGATTTCCACTCTAAGGATAAGGACCATGTGTTGCAAGCTGATGTGCCAATATGCTTTGTAGTGCAAATGGCATAAATCTGTGTTTTAGCTGAAGGTCATGGCATAATTGTACCTCTGTGTTTTCTTCTTTAAAAAAAGTCTCAAACACCACAAACCTAGGAAATTAAAGGGAAAGAAACCAACAAAACAAACAAACAAACAAAAACCACCAGAAAACACACAAAAATTACCCACTGAGATGAAACCTATGTTAGAAGGTGCAAAAATTTTGGCTGGAAAAATCAAGTACTACTTGAAAGTCAGGAAATGGCAGCTCACTGTTACCCTGTGCTATATCAACACATGATCACAGACTGCTTCTCCAGGAGATCCCTCCACATTCTCTAGGAGGGACTGACACACGGCAGAGCGGAGTCAAAGCTTCTTGAATAACTATATTGAAGAGCTTGATTTAACAAATAAAACAGCCTCCGTACCTGGATGTTTCTTTGTTACTTTATTAGGTTATACAAGATAAAAACCAAACCCAAATGTTGTTCAAGAACACACGGTTGATTATTTGTACTGCAGGACAAAATTTGAGATGAACACTTTACAAGTATGAGTTAGATGCCAGAGTATCAACCCACTCAGGATCTGTGTCTGACCACCCAGTTACAGCAGAGGAATGGGAATGGTGTTGCAGATGAGCATCCAGGAAGTAGGATCAAAAGAGATGTATAAAAATAAAGCTGCATGTGTGTTGCAGATGTTACCGGAGTTTTGGGTTCCTGATCCCCTTGTTTGTTTGCTTTTAAAATATCAATGACTTTTGTAGGGCACGAGCAAGGTGGTGGTAGTGGAGATACACACAACAGTTGCACCAATTTCACCAAAACCAGAAAAATCCTGAGATTGCATTTCAGATCAACAAAGAAAACTCACAAAGTATGAGGATGAAACAACTTTAAGAGGGACAGAGTTTCTTGTTCCCTGTATAACTTCTTTTAAGAAAACACTAGGCAGCCTTATCCTTTAGATGCTGTATGTCAGCAGTAGAAACCTGCAGGCAGGGAGTTATGTAGAAAAATTTTAACTGTAGTTGCTATAAATTTAGACATTTTGAGAGAGGTTTAACTTAAGTATGTTGAAAGGAAATTAAACCAGAACATTAAAAATTGGTTTTCTCATCTAGAAAAAATGTGCTTTTGGGTGTAAGAGCATGGATGCAGCCATTTCGAAACACACTTTGCAGTATGCTGCCTCTACACATGGCTAGGAACAGAGAAATAAGGAGAGTGTAATAAATGTGATAATAAATACAACTTATTTTTTCCTACCTATGTCCCTCAAATTCAGCATGTTTTTGGGTAATACATATCAGATCACTGCATTTAATAGCTTAAAATAAAACTTTGCTGACCAAGCCAAACTAAAAAGACATGTTAGAAGATTTTCTTCATTCCTCGTCTATACTCATTTTAAAGTCTGAAATCCTATTATATTATTTACCTTGAAATATTATTTAACTTGAAATACTATTCCATGATTTTTATTCAGTGTCTGTAAGAAATTGTCCTTGCTGGCAAACTTAAATCTGTTAGCATCATTCCTTTATTTTTCTTAGAAATGTCATGTAGAACTCATATATTTGGTGGTGTGTGGTGGAGTTGTATCTCCTCAAATGCCCTTTAGGGCCTCATAAGGTTTGTGCAAGTCACACTAGTATGTACATGACTACTTCAGCATTTACTGGCTCCTGAGTATGTGCAACAAACCAGTTCTCGCTTCAAACTGTAGTCATTATAAGTGCACATACAGTGGGTTTGTGCTCCAATATGCAATCACTAGGCAGAAATGAAGTTTTTCTACTGTTGTATCATGCCAAAGAACAAGGGAATTGATACACAAATCTAATGACTTGTCAGATTTGATAACCGAGGTAGGCAATAGATGTAGCAAAGTACAAATCCCCCAAAAAAGAATTAAGTTATGATAACAAGCTATACTTCTGCCACAGCAATGATGTTACTAATAAACCATCTCCTTTCTACCTTATCCAAAGCACTGCCAAGCAAAAACAGGATCCATATTTACTTCACTTGTAGAGCTGTTTTGGGAGCGATGTTTTGTACTGATGGCATTGACATCCCTGGGTCAGCAGTGCTGTTCCACTGCGGGGCTGTGGCTTGTGCTTTGTACTGAGATCGGAAAGGCCACCTCTCTCACAGGACTGTCATCTTCCATGGCCAGACTCACCCTGCCTGGTACATGGCTGATTGCAGTGTGGTCAGTAAAAGACAAAACAAGTCATTGGAAATTTCCTGTTAAAGAGACTCTGGTGAGAAAAAAATTAACAGGAGCTATGCAAATGCTTCCTTTTTGAACTTAGTGTTGTTGCCTAGCCCATTGATTCCTCAGCTTGTTTCTGCTCTCCTTCTGCTTTTAATAAGCATTTTCTGTGCAGTTGCAGTAAGTTTGACTGATATTTTGTTCATCCAGGAGGGTTTCATGAATCTCTTCTACATGGCAAGTTTGTTTGGTGAGCTCAGTTAACTTGAGTACAGAGTTTTCAGGAGGAAATATCAGCCTAGGACCATGCAGCAGGAAAACACTTAACCGTGTGTTTAAATACCATTCAGCAAAACACTAAGCCTATTTCTTTTGACAGAATGTAACCATATTTTTGTAAGTTCATGGGACTATTTTTTCTGAATAGGTACATATTCTTTAAACTATGATACTTTAAATTTTGGAATTTCATGTTTATATCCCCCAAAAAAGGAGGGGGTGAAGCAAAGACGAGTTAATTTTTGTCTTTCTTATTAGCTTGAATCAATAGTTTAGCATCAGTCATCCAGAAAAATCTCCCTCAGATCACTTCACAAGAAATCTACTCAATTTAGTCATGACTGAATTTTCACAGTAAAATGAAGAGAAATCTTAGCAAAGATAAGAAACAGTATCAAGATGGTACATCTACTTGAATCAAAGCAAAATTTCTCAAGGCAAGCAAAGGGGATTTATTAGCTTGTCCAGCTGACAGAGGAAAGTGTGGCACTCCAGCAATTCCTATGTATTTCTTTCTTTTTGATTTACAATATAAATCACATAAATTATGCTTTTCCAGATATCAAACATCATGTCATACAGACAGCCCTTAGCTGAGGAAAACTGGCATCCGCTTGTCTGACTCCACAAGTAAGAGAAAGTATAAATAAAGCATAAATGATTAATTTAACCTTCCCTCCCTGCCTCCCGTTAACAGCTCAAGGACCCACAGCACACTGTGCTCCTGTGATGTACCAGTGCGGTAGAGCCTTCAAGACTGTGGCTAACCCCTTTCCAAGTACAAACACCTGTAAAAACAAAATTAGCCCTGCCAATATGTCTAAGAAGAAATGCTTTCCAGTAGGTTATAGATATAATATTCACCCCATTCAGGGGAATCCAAACAAAACACAAATGTCTTATTGGGGCAAGAGGATATTAAGAATAATAGACAGATTATATGATAGTTTACTGAAGGCAAAGGAAGAGACATTAGTCATAGTTTTGTTATAAAATGAGACTTAATCAAAGAGGAATGGGTTAGAGGTCATGTGTTCTATTTGTGCTATTATTATTTTTAAATCATTGAGACTTCCATGAGTGGCAAAAGAAATGATCCTGAACAGTAAAAAACAAGCCAGACCTCACTGGAGCACTTCAAGATGAGCCAAGAGAATCCACTGCACGAGCCCTGCTGGCTGTATGCTAATCTTCTTTTTATGTCTTTTTAACAAGGGGTGATTGGGATCTAAGATCACCTTTGCCAGAGAAGTTTGTTTCAACAAACCACTAAGCTGTCTGTGGTATTCTTAGTGACGCGCAGCAACCTGAGCAGGATATAACTTATTACAGAAAAAACACTGTTCTTTTATGCTGCTTCTTTTCATTTCATTATAAATTTTTTAAGCCAAACAAGATAACTCTAATACATGTGTTTAATTTTTCCTCTAATGTATTATGCATATTAACTTCCAGATACGTGGTTTCATGCTGAATGGCCAGGTAGAGAAGCTGAAGCCATTCTGTAATGCTGAACACTGTGTGATTTACTGTAATAACTGTGCACTTACATGGACAATAAATTTTAAAAATTGCAACCATATCTGAACCTACATATTTTGTATGCAGAACTAAAGTTTTGCATGTTTAGGCCTTAGAGATATAGGTCAGGATAAAATTTTCGATATGTTTGTTTATAGATGAAAAGTTGCTTCCTGCAATAACAGTACCAGAATTTTGTTTTAAATCTAAGCCTATACATAAAGTTACAACAGAAAATTGTTTAGAGCATTCAGATGAGCATTTCAGCTCTTGAAAATGGCATTAACAATTAGAACAGAAGAAAAAAAACCCTTTTTTCTCCTTTCGCACTAATGAAGCCTCAATGACTTAAATATAAGAATTGTACAAAGATCTCAAAATACCTGATAGATATCAATTTTCATATCAAAACTAAATTTAAAGAGAAGATACTTACTTGTATACAGTGAAAAAATGTCTTGACATTTACATTAACTCCTTGCCCATGTTCCTTTTCCCCCTAACTTTTAAAAAATATCTACATGATTTGCAATGTTTTTTATTTTATGTAGACAACTTCCACAGCTAAATATCTTGAAAGGAAGAATGTTTCTTCTACTATGCAGTCTATATTTTTCCTTTTCTAGTTCTTATACTGTTATTCCAAACTACTTTCCTATGTAGCAGTAGCATACTTTTGTGTCAGTCATTTTAATTTATCCAGGCTCTTTTTGCTGCCCCCACTTTTTCTGCTGGCTAATTACTGTATCATGAAAAAATTGTATTATTTAGTTGATTCATTTTGGAGAATCATATTCTTTGCTGCCTTACTTTTCTCGTTATTCAAGATCAAAGTTGTTCAAGCTGCCTGCTTTTATCTGGCACAGACTAAAGTCATCAGGCAGCTGAGTGCCACAAGGCACACATCACCTACAAAGGAGCTCCCAGCCCACTTCACAGGCAGGAGGTGACCGGGCTCACCCAGTCCACCCAGTCTTCTGTGGAGCATCACTGCTCTCAGTCCAGATTTTCTTAGCCCACTGCACCAACTCAGCAGCACTCAGAACTCCATTTTCTTCAGAACTCATCTAAGCCAGGGCCCTTCAGTGTGACAGCACAGTTGTATCGTGGTAGATTTTCTGTTCTGTTCATTGCTGCAAAAATTTGGGGTTTCTGCTAAGGAGGCAAGAAGCAAGTTCAAAATCCTGTCATGTTTGAGAGGATTTGACCTAACTTTGTTCCTTCTTTAATGATACCAAACTATAGTCATAGAATCATTTAGGTTGGAAAAGACCTTGAAAATCATCCGATCCAACAATTAACCTGACACTGCCAACTCCACCACTAAACCATGTCCCTAAACACCAGATCTAGACAAATTGATCTAGTTAAAATTATAAGAATTATACTTATGAAATATCTTTGCTTCAAGGACTTGACGTTAAATAAGACTTGAAGTCTTGTAAAGTAATAAAATAAGGTATCATCCATATAGTTTTTTAAAATGTTCACAATAATCCTTCAAGAGCAGAGGCATATACAGACATTTTTATACACCTATATAGACCATAGGTATTTATAAGAAAAAATATGAAAATAGTTTAGAATCAGAAAAAAGAAAAGGAGAAGGGATTTTGAGGCAGGCAGGGACAGAAGATGTTCTTAAGGTCTAATGTGGCTCATAAGGACTTGGCCTTTTGGAAGGAAAAATATTAAAAGCAAAACCAAACAAACTACTCAGCATCAGTCTTTTGCCTTGGCATCTTTGTCTCTTTAAACTCTTATGTGTGTACAGCATTTTATTTGTAGTTTTATGAATATGTACATTACTTAATAAACCACACGTGGTACTCTGGGTACCAGTATCTCAGGACATTTATTGGCAGTGTGTGCGTAATACCACTGAAGGCCTCCTGACCTCCTCTGTGAGGTCTATATGAGTTTACAGTTGTGACAATGTAAAACTAGGAAAACCTTTGGGAAAACTTTGCATTCGTATGGGCAGCATTGCCCATTCTCTTATTTCTATAATTGCTTCCCTACCACTCACATGAATCTAAAGAATTAGAGTTCAAAGAGTTATGTGGTTACAAATGCTTTTTCTCAGCCCTCCGGGTAATTGTTTTGTCCTTTATTTGGGCTATCAACCTTTAGGAACTGGTTTTTCAGTTTGAGGGTAAGGCTCTTTAAACTACCTCTGCAGGTCTGATAAGCACTAGCAGAAGCGCTCACGATCCACATCAAACATGAGGTTTGTACCTGCACTGCTGTGCTGTCCTTTTCCTGCTTTCAACAGCAGCAGTCAGATTATCCCTGCACTCTACACACTTTTTATGCTCATTTCATCATGACGTTAAAAAATTTATTCCCCCAGTTGATACCTTAACTTGCCCTTCATACAGAGGATGTTAGTGAGGCAAGAAAGCCTCTGACAGATATTTATTTCCCCAAGCCACATATTATCAGGAGGGGACAGGAACCATTTAGCCTGTTACTGGGGGGAAGATCATTTGGAAGCAGCTAGAAGTTTCCTTTGGTTTGTCACCAGCTCCAGCGTTTGAAGATGTAACACACCTCTGAGTGTATTCACCTCTGTCCTGTGGGGACCAGCCAAAGTGTTTCCTGTCAGGGTCCAGTATCAATAGCACTCTGAGGGGTCTCAGTGACCCCTATAGCCTGTGCTCAAGTGGACAAGCAGCCAGATGGTCACACATTTCTGCATTCTTTCACTGTGTTTTTCCAGCATTAGATATACATGGTGTCATCTTTGTCTTGCACATCTAAAGGGAACAAAGCCCTTGAAGAGCAACTTACATGGCAGGAATCAACATGGTAAATCTGAAAAAAATTAAATTTATTATCAAGGGGTAGAAAAATCTAGAAAGGTTTTAGGAATTTTTCTGGGTTTTAAACTTTTGTAAACAATAAGCACATAAACTGCTTAAAGCCATTATCTTCACAGGGATAGAAACATTCACGTTTATATGATGTGCACTCAAAATAGTCATCTTAGAGTAAGCAATCAGAATAATCCTAATAATTTGCAAACAAAATAAGTGCTATATTCTGCAGATCTTCAACATAACCAATATTTGTTAAACAAGCTTGAATTTTGAGGACAAACTGTGAACTCCATTTAATGACCCTTAGGTCTTCAAAAGATTGAAATACCAAAAGGAAAGAGGAGAGAAGAGGAGCGGGAGAGCAAGTGGGAGAGGGAGAGGGAGAAGGCGAGGGAGAAGGAGAGGGAGAAGGAGAGGGAGAAGGAGAGGGAGATGGAGAGAGGGAGATGGAGAGAGGGAGAGGAGAGGAGCTCAGACCACAGACACTGTCTACAGGCCAAATCTTTGCTTTATGGACTGCAGGCTACCATGATTAACCCTTTAAATAATACAGTGGATTTCCCAGTGCTTAAAGAGAGCAGACCAGGCATGCTCTGGTGCTGGGCAGAAGTTCATCTCATGACCTCAGCCCCATCATAGTGCTGTTCAAAAATATGGAAAAGCACATGTGGCTCTACGTGCTACAAGTTCTGACTGCATGGAAGATGACAGATTTATGGTGTCTTACATTTGAGTAAGAGTAAAAACAGTTTAGGATCCTCAGACTAGCCAATGTTCTATGAAACAGTATTATATATATAATTATTATTATTATATATATAATTATTATTATTATATATAGCAGTATTTAACAGAAGGTAGTTTTTAATTACAGTGTCTAAGAGAAAGTATATAAAAATGTCAGCATGCATTACTGAGAAAGAAAATCATAGTTATCTGCTCTCTCCCATGACCAATTGTATATACAAAATCCACTCAAAACCCAGTGATAGGTAGATCCACTGGTGAACTTCACAGAGACCCCACCTGGCTTAGCTCTAGAATTGGCTTAACCAAGTCCCCTACCGGATGTGGAAACAGCTTTTGAGGCTAGGAGTTGTCTATCTGAGAACTGCAGGTATTTAAGAAATAATTCATCATGTTTAATTTTCAGTTTTTCAAGAAACGTTGTTTGTTTCTTCCCAAGGAGGATTCAGTTTAATTAGATATTGCTTAACTTCTCTTAATGAGAATGTGTGGACATATAATGCGTGGACATGTTATTTCCAGTGCCAAGGTCTACAACAAGAGGACAGATTGTAGTCTAACTTGTTCACTCTTGTCTAACTCTTAATTCATAAATAGTTAAAAGTCTGAAATAATATTTGTAAAACTATGTCTGATAAAATGTATTTGCAATTTCTCCTTTTCTCATGTCATGTTACGCTCACTCAGCCTTTGCTCACGACTGCTGAATGTATTTTATTAGCTGGATGTGTGTCTCAGTTTTGGATAGTCTGAAAAGCCTCACTAAAACCCTGGCATAGCACATTTGCCAAATATTGTAGATTCATTACAAAGTTGAGGATATCCAAGCTTGAAACATTTCTCTTCTTTTCCTATCATCATCTATGGGCTCCTTTCATCTCCTTCCTCCTCCTCTACTTTGCTCCTCTCCTCCTTTAATCTCGCCCCTGCTCTTCCTTTCCCCATCAGAACAGGAATGTGTGAACATTTATCTGTGTCTTTGCTAACATGAACGTTCTTCCACTCTCTCTCCAACCATTTCCTACCTCTTCACGAACAAAAGAAACCCTCAGAAATCAGCACATCTCATTTTTACTCAAAATCTTCTCAGCATAAAATTCAAAGCTGAATAAAACTCATCATTCTGAACACTGTATAGAGCCCAAGGTTCAGAAGTGCAACAATTTTCTAAATGAAATAGAGAACTGGAGAGAAATAAGTTAAAAGAACACATGAAACCACCCTACTTTGGCACAGCCCCTCCTTGACCTGGCTGTCTGGTATTTGTAAATGTTTTCAATCAATTCCACTTTTTATCATGACCGCCCACATTACCTAGCTCCAATTTTGCTCTGAGCAGCAGTACATCTGTGCACCACAGCATGCTGAGGTCTGAATATCTCTAATTAGGAACTTAACACCTCTAAAAAGTTCCATATGGGCTCATCACAATTAGAACTTGCTGCTATTTCCACCATGGCTGTGTTGGGCTGAGATGGCTTCATTGCGTGACCTGTGACTTCCAGGTGCCTGTCTTGGTTTCCAGCTTCCTCGTGCTCCTGAGTGCTTCTTATAACATGATTATGTCCTTCTCTGCCCCTTCTAGTCTGTTCAGAAATGTTTCAAAGCAGAGTATTTTCTCTTCAATGGCTTGAACAACAATTGAAAATGTATGACTTTGATTATGGAGAGATAGATAGTAGATAGATAGATAGATAGATAGATGATAGATAGATAGGTAGATAGATAGACAGAATGAAAAATAGAGACAGGATATATCAGCTCCTGGGCTCTCCCATCCTGAGGGGCTGCAAAGCCACCAAGCAGGGCTGCCTGCAGGTCTCTGGGAAAGCTGGCTGCACACCTTAATTCTGGGATAGAAACTTAGGAAAACCTGACTGCGTTTGGGTGACCACTAGAGGGAAATGTTGCTCTGTTAACGAGACCACTTTGCAGGAATTTTACTGCATTTTTATCTTTATTACTATTATTATTTTTTTTAAAGGAAATATGTAAAACGCTTACTCTACCTTTTAGTAATTTGTTCACTTCTTTTTAAAAGAGAACAATTTGGACTTAAATATTAATTTTCTTAAAACAGAATTATATATTTAACACAGTCCGATTAGAGTGGAACAAATTAAGCTTACTGTCCTAAGTGCATGAATCTATCCTTCCCCTAACTGAACACCTTTTGCTATCTGATTCGTTTTTCTTGCTGAAGGTTTAAAAAAGGAATATAGATTGCGTTTCCACTCTGTTCTGAATACAAAGGTTGAAACCTACAAAGTACTTTTCTTTCTCATTTTCACAGGTAAAAGTGCTGTGGTCCCAGACCAAGAAAATTTCCATTAATTAAGTTACAGGTTTTTTTGGTTAAGGATTACAGCCCTTGTCTCTAAGTCATTAAGTAATTCATTGAATCATACTGCAATGATAAATCATACTGTGATGTTCCAGTGTATACAGTCATTAAGCACTTTGGAGTGCGTGACTTCCTGATATGATGTGTCTGCATTTTTAAATATACACATGCCTATATTCTCCTGTTGCTTGTGTATTGCAAGCACCTCCTGTTTGAGTGCCCAGCACAGTGAGATGAATTGGCTAAACTCTAATAAACAGCACGGTCAGCAATAAAATGTCCAGAGAAAAGCAATAAAATCAGGGATCCCCAAAAAAGTTGAAGATGTTAACAAAAGAGTTTCTTTACATGCAACATGAAATTCAATCAGGAGACTGTATTGCAGTGTCTATATAAATATTTTTTTTAAGTGCAAGTGCTAAGAGTCAAGTATGCAGTAATACTTTGGACTTCTTGAAAAATATGATTTGAAAATTATTCAAGGTGTTTCATAATGAGACGTAGTTTTTAAAAACAAATTAGTATTCTTAAAACAACATGTTCACATCTACTGAATTGCTTGAATCATGACAAAAAAACCAAGTAAATATAACTCAAAGGTGGATAATTTCAAAGGACTCACGGTTTATTGTTGGAGGAGTTAATACTTATTATACATTAATATTTTTTTTTAGTTTGATCTTAAAAATAAGAATTTATGTTTATTATTTTTTTGTTTTTTTTCCACTCTGTAGGTGATTCATATATTTTCTGATCTGGCTCAGACAGCAGCCCTAAATCATCCTTCCACAAACTATTTCTGAGCTTGCCTAATTCTACAATAAAGCCATCCTAGTTATGTTATGCCAAGCTACTGCCAGGTATATTGAGAAGTTTTGGATGTAACATCCACAACTTATGAAAGCCCAGATTTTGTTTGTTGCAGTATTTTGTGCCAGATTCATCCAAGATGCAATTGAATAAAATTTATGAAACTTGATGTTTACCATCACTAAGTAAATATTATAACAGACAGTAGTAAGTGTTGATCACTGAGTAACAACTAATACTACTTGATGGAAGCTGTTAATTATTGGTTGTAATGAAAGAAAGTGGAGGATTTTTTTTCATATGATGAATAATTCACCTTTGTTATTGGCTGAATACACATGCAAAGCAACAAGCACATGAAATTTCCGTTGCTTCTGACCTTGAAAATATTACTCCTGATGTCTATGATAAATACTTCAGTTTTAAGAATATGCAGGATTAGCCAGTGTTCTCGGAGAGATGGAGTGAAAAGGTAAATGTTAGCACAGCAATTCACCCCATCGATCAAAATTGCTTTTTGGATGGTGCCTCCTTTACTACCCTGTGTGAAACCCTGCCTTGCTTCCATCAGGCTGCCAGGTTCAGGGGACACAGTCCCAGGACCTGGATCCAGTCAGACCACACTGGTCCTTTTAAAAAGGCGAAATAAATCTCTTCTGCAGCATATTTGAGAAGTGTCAATACCTTCATTTTCATAGGCTTATTATTCACATTGCAGGTAGTTTCTGGAGAAAATCATACTGAAATAAGTGGCTCCATCACAGTGGGGGAGTTTGGTCTTTCATTTCCTGAGTTTGGATCTTAAATGCTTTTAGGCACTTATGTACCCTGGAGACACTTTTTACACTGTTCTGATGGGCACAGTACAAGCACTAAAACCAACAGATTAAAAAGCAGTACTCCTAGTGTGTGTTATTTAAACTGCTATAAGGATAAAAACTTCAATTTGTTCCACAACAAAACTATACTGTTGCTAATCTTTTCTTCTAATCAGTGTCATTTATTGCTTGTACTGGTCTGTTTTATTAACATCTCTGTTAAAAAGAAAGCATAATTTTAAGTGCAAATTTGGTAAAGATTGTTTCTGATCTAAAGCTCGGCTATAGACAGTATCCTTTTCGTTGCATGAAATCTAAATGTAGAAATTGATATTCAAAAATTTCTGTGAATAAAGTAATCTAACAATCTTTGTACATCTTTATACAGCTGGGAACTCTGGACCACAGAATGAATTTTGCTTATTCTTGGAACAGAAATAAGTCAACAAAATACTATTTGATGCACAAGTAAAATCTGATAAACCACCAAATAGCAATGATAGTGGGGGGGGGGAGGGGAAGTGACTCTTGCAGTTCATACAGGTAGTATGACACCATATGCATTATCAGAAGCTGATGTGTTCAAAGGTGTTCAAACATTCAGCCAAGCTGTTCCTTCCCACACATAATTCACGTTAATATTTCAAAATGTTTGTGTTAACACTCTAATTCAAAAGGACCTTTCTATGACAGGTTGACCCAGACAGTCCATCAAGCCACTTATGGTTTGGTCTCCATTAAGTCCATACCTGCATAAGCAGAAGAGATCACATTTTAATTATTGTTGCAAATTAAGTTAAACAACAGAAAATAGGTTGCAAATAGGTTCTGTCTACTAAAAAAATATTTAAAACTTGAGTAGGGGAGGTTTTTTCTAACTTGGTACAATTGAGATAACAAAAATGCACTATGCACAACATTTAATTATGCTACCTCTTTCTTACCGAACATTTTCAATTTAAGTTTGATCCATTAAATTATTTTCCCGCAAGACAGCCATCTAAATGATGTTAGACAACTGGAAATAAACTGAAAAGTAATATTATCAAAAGGAATATTTGGCTATGTTTTCAGTTGCCTGTTCATATTAGAAAAACCCCACATTTTTCATTTTAGCTATAAAACAAGCTACTCCCAGCTCTTTTCCCTGGACATTGGAAAGCAACCATCTAGAACATGCTCTGAGACTGACAACTTTCTTCCATATATGGGTAACATTTTAATTTTCCCTAGACCGTATTTGAAGTCTTGTTATAAAATGTGTAGGGAGCAAAATCCCTCCTTCTGAGCCAAAACATTAAAAGCCAAGTGTTTTAAAACTTAAGATGACCAAATGCCAGGCAGATTACGCACCTAAAGTTCCATGCAGATGTACTCCACAGGCAACATTTAAACTCTGTTTGGGTATGTCTGAGAGGTCGGAAGGAAATCTTTTGCCTGGAAGGAGAAACATACAGAGTGCACCTACCTTCTGTATATCCATTCATAAGGTCTGTGCCTGGATATAAAGAAATAGGAATACATAAATCAGTTATAGAGTCTGGTGGAAAAGAAAAAACTGCCTTAATTTCTCAAACCAAGGAGAAAAGTTAACATCTAATGTTATTTCCATCTTCTCCAGTGAAAACCACTGTAGTGTAAATGACATAGGTACTAAAGTATAGTTCATATGTAGGAATAGCTGAAAAATTCAGCAATTGCACAAATGACTACAAAAGAGGCCTTCCTTTCATAACAACACAAAATACTATTAATTCACATCAAGTTAGAGAGCTCACATTCAAGTTAAATCAGTTTGTGTGGCAGATGGTATATTCATGAAGGTCTATTCGTGGTGTATTCATGGGGTTGAAAGACATACACGATTCAAAATGAGTTGTAGTGCTCTATGACGGCTGGACTTCATTCAAAATAGACATTTCTCAAACACATATTCTTTAAACATTGTCTGTGGGAGTGTAATGTACAATAGCTTCCAGAAGATTTGTCTCAAAGGTGCTGAACAGATGCCCTTAATAAATTGAATGCACACCCATGAAGGAACTCAAGGCTGGCATAATGTGATCCTAATGCTTCAAAAATGGACTTCCCATGCCTCTACAAACAGGGCGAGCTGTTGGGCTGGAGAAACTCATCTAAAATCTCTGAATAAAAAAGAATTATGATCAACAAACACCATGGTCCTTGGACAGGAGACTGTTCCAACTCATCCAGGAAGCATTGAAAGTGATCTCAGCATTCTCCACTTGAAAACTTCCAGCTTCAACTTTCTTCATTTCATTAAGATTGAAAAACTAGTTTGAAAGTTTCCTACTAATGTCAGTCCCTACATGAAATTTGTTTCAGGTAATTTGTTTCAGAAATTAATAACAGGATCAGAGGAGGTGACTATTGTGTCCCAGCTCCTGAATGAACACTCTTAAGGAAGTTATCTAATAATGATATAAATAAATCTTATGTATTGCATTGGAAATCTAACATTTCTTTTTCCTTGCACCCAAAATGTTGCAGTAATAACTGAAATACCATTAATGTAACAAAAAGATGTCTCCCCCACAACATGGCAGCTGTCAAGAAACACAGCTGCTGGGAAGACTGGCTAAAGAATTTTTAAATTAAAAAGGTCTATTGCTGCAGGAAACCCTCATTATTATGGAGGCTCTGGAGCTGTCAGCTGAAGGACAATTCAACTTATAAACATGTCTAGACAGAGAGAAGAAGAAATTTCCTCTGAATCATGCTGAGCTTGGGACAATGCAGCCATACTACAGTGAATCTTAGGAACATACCTTTCACAGAAATGTCAGGTTACTTCTTCCTGTTCGCATGGACCAAGAGCTCCTGAAGGAGACATGTGTCCAAACTTTCTGCTCTCAAAGACATTGATAATACCAGAATCCTAAATAAACTTTATCTTTCTCAGTATTTATGAAGGAGAAATATATGTTTGCATTTCTCCACTTCTCTTACACTTTAATATCTATGGAACAATAAATATTCACTTAAGAACTACCATACTGCATCCAGTCTCTCCATTTTGACAGTTCATAGAGTGAGAGAGGAATATTAAGAGCTTATCTGTAAGTCAGTCCTCTCCACCATTTCTTTTCCTGTCTCCCAACAAACCATAGCTCTGGATCTTACTGGGCACCAATTTCTAGATGGTTCAATGCATACACCAGTAATAAATAATCCCCTCTTCCATAATGCTCTAACCTCTTATACTCTTGACCACTATAATATCATGTGGCTGACTATAGTCCTGTGTGAAAAGGACACTTTTTCCTGATTTTGGATTTATAAACGGTACTTTTCCTGCAGTTCTGCTGAACTCTGTCATATCTCTCCATTGCTGTATCTTACAGATGAGAGATATGGAAGTCATTCCATGTGGACGCTATCTTGAATTGACCATACTTTACCATCATCAAAAACATTACTTTATGAGATATGCAGATTTTTAGTGGTGACTGAGCCAAAGCAAACTTGCTTTTTTTCAGATTTCTGCATGAGCTTCTAGGACCAGCAATTTAAAAAGACCTCTTTTAACATATTCAATAAGTAGAATCAAGAGAAAACAAGTGTGACACCATAATCTCTGTTTTACAAAGTATACACTACAGCTTAATCTTAAATATAGAGTTAGATTTATGGCAAATTTTTTAAAAGTGCAAAAGCATTTTAGGAGCAAAATTCCCAGTGACTTTCACTGAATGTATGACCCAAAATCACCAAGACACTTTTGAATAACTCACACATAGGCCCTCCAACTTGTATTGTAAAAAATTTGGGACCTTTTCAGCTGCAGGAAATTCTTCAAATTTTCTCCTAAAAATGGACTTGGTCTTGTACAGGAGGAACTTTGCTCCAATAGAGTCTTCTAAAACATATCTAAAGTTAACATGTATTTGCAAGAATATTCAGAGAATCAAGAAGACTACTTTATATGTGTTCCATTATTTGCATATTACTGTAAACTGTCAATGAACATTATATTAATATCTTTCTCTGTGTATATATATATGTACATGAAATATATAATTCATATGAATATTCAATAAAATCTGCAGTTTTTCCCATTTTATCAAAATATTCCTCTCAGGGATTTATGGCCATTGGGAATACAAGCATATCCCTAACACTGTCCATCTGTCCCTATAAAACAGCACAGGGAGAGTGCCAAATATGGTTTTTGGAGCAAGGAGTTGTTCTCCTTAAAATGTTTCTGGAGACCCATTGTAACTATGAACCCTCAAAATTAAATCTGCCCTTGAAGCTCCAGGGAGTGACACAGCTGCTAACACAGTTTACACTGCCTGAGCACCCTCACCTGAGTGTGACCCAGCAATTTGATGGTCTGCAGTAGTGAGGACAGGCATTTGGGACTTCATGATGCTCATAGAGAATTTTTCTTGCTTGAACACTGCACTTCTTGATCAGTATAAAGACCATCACTGAAGTTTCTGTTATTTATGACTATTGACAAAATGCAGTTAAACAAAGAAATCCAGTGATCCACATACCTGACTTTAAGTGGATGTGTGGACCATATAAGGAACACAAGAATACTGACATTATTTCATGGGATACCTCGTCCAGGCTGTCAAGGGAGAAGTCACGTAAAAAACCAAGGCTTTTCAATTTTGGACAGAACCAAGCTTGGGATGGCCCAGAAAAGTTGTCATGTTGCTTTCTTTCAAAAGGTACCTCTGGGCTTTTATGAGATGACATTTAAATTCCACTGCCATCCTAGCAGAAGCACTCTAATCTTTACAAAGTGCTGAGTGGCAGTGGTTGTGGTGACCACTCGCTGCTTGGTGTTCCCAGGACAGTTTGCACTTAGGTGGCTGTGCAACACAAGCAGCAATGGGTAATGCTCTGTGTCTCAGAGCAGGCACAGACTGAAGACCCTGTATTGTCATTTGATCTCAAGGAATGCAGACAATTCCAGGAGAGAAGCTCATGAATGTTCCATAAAACAGTGCCACAACTGGCCAAAATGCTGGATAGCTCTGAAGCAGTCTCTCTTGTGACTGCTTTTATACCATCTCACAAACAGCTGTACCCTGTCAGCAATCAGATCTGCTGCATGTTTCAAATCATAACACTTAACCATTGTGAAAGTGTAAGCTAGCTGCAGACATCTGACTATCAGCTCAGACAAACAAAATAGCACTTCAGCAATCTGCTGAGCTGTGCTGATTAGTTGTAAACCTTTTTTTTTAACCTTTCAAATAATTCTTCTACAAACTACTGTGAGCAACTTCCTCTCAAATCATGTTTTCAACACATCTTTCTAATGGCATTCACCCACATCAATAAAATTATCTTCTCTGCAGTAACCAAGGATATTAATGATTAAGAAGATAGAAAAATTCAAGAACTAGACAGATGCATATGGAACAAGAAGCTCTTGCCCACACTTCTTTCAAGCAAGAAATAAAGATACTTACTTTGGGTGAAATCCCACTGGGAACCATCACGTCCCACTTACACCTACCTTTTGCTATCTCTACTCTTCAGGAAGATGCCTCAATGCCATAGGACACACAACAGCCCAACCCACAGTACTTACTGCTAAATGAGTTGGGACTGGAATTAAAAGCAGAGGAGACCAAATTGTCATAAGGCATGATTAATGTGCTCTAGCCTCAATTATTGGTGGAAATACAATGTAGAAGCTGCAGAGGAAAATGCTAAAGCCTTCTGCACTATTTTGTAACTACATCTTTCTGGTAGCTCACACTAGGCAAAATGTCCCCCAGAGAACCAGGGCCTGGGAAACAGTACCTGAACATGCTCATACCAGTAAATGGCAACTTCCATCTGCCTGACCAGAATCCATGGCAGAAATGTGGTAGATTTTCTTCAGTGCTTTCAAACATACAGGAGGTTCTGCAAAGGTGAAAATCTCCAGAGGAAAGATTGATCCTAGAAGTGTGAATCCTTATGTTCACTGAAAACCGTGAAATTATTGCAAATGTTCCTGTACCTTGAATGGACACAATCCATGTACTTCTAGTATGTACTTTCTATTTAGGGCTGCAGTTCTGCAAATTAGTGAAACGAGTCTGCAATTCAAGCATGTTGGTGGCTCTACAGAAGTCAATGCGCCACACAGTTACACTGAATTAGGTGTACCTTGTTAAACAGGCTGCTGAATGGGCTGAAGACATGAATAATAACCAATCTTTCAGAGGCATTTCAGTGCAGCAATCAGCTTGAGCAGCAGCCACGGCCCCTGGCTCTACAGCAATACAAAAAAAACAGAGAACAAGAAATGAACCCCAAATATCTGGGTCAGCATTGAACAATGTAGTTTCAGATACTCTAACAGGGACTTTCATTTTCATTATTACTATTATATTTTGTGATATTAAATTATTTTGGTTTCCTGAACATATGAGGTATATGTGGTATTGCTGCTGCTGGGCTCCTTCTAGCAACACTTGAATGCAACAGTCATATAAATACATCAGAGGGGTTCTCTTCTCCAAGCTTTCCAGTTCCTGGAAGTTTTGTTAAAACAAGTTTCTGAATAGAAGAGAGAGCATATTGATCCCACTCACACAGTGCAATGTTATCCTCACCATTTGCTAGACACCAGTGAATCCGCACGGGATCTCAGCCTTCAGCATGAACTCTGCAGGAAACCAGGCTTCATTGCCCCTGCCACTCACACAACTATTTATACTTCAGCTCTTTCATTCACACATCGCAATAAACAGTTTTGCCATGACTCCTTCTTTCACATGGCTGTACTTGACCCTGTTCAAACACATGCACACATAAACACACACAGTTTATGTGGAGAGTCCAGATCCCTTTTTCAATAAATAAATAGCTATATAGATGTATAGATGAAAACAACAAAAGAATCAGTGATACAGGACAAGAGCTGAAGATCTGCGTTGTGGACTGGATGCCTCAGCACACACATCGTGGTGAACTGTGTTGAAAACTGACTTCTTGAAAGCTCTTCCCACACAAGTTACTGAGATTTAAATCCCTCAGTCTGATATGGCTTACTGTACTTGTGTTTATTTGTGCAGTGAGAAGCCTACAGAGGTAGTATAAAGAGTTGTCAGCTTCATGGAATGCTTTAAGTTGTGGCCCACTTAAAAAGCACATTCCTACCTGGACTGCCGCCCCAGAGGCAGCATCCCTGGAGGCCCCTTCTATTGTTGCAGTGTTAGTGTCATCACTCCATTAGGAGCGCACCGGAGGCTGTGTGCCTAATTCAGAGAGTGCACCTGTACAAGCATAGGAAGAATGACAATTCCTGGCTCTGCTTTGGTGTCAAGTGCTTTTTTGTAAAACAAAACAAACTATTCATGCCACGATGAAAAATAACTCCTGCTGTACCTGTCAAAGGATCAGTGGGTCTTTTCTAGTGAGTGAATGAGCATTGGCTGGTCTTTCTTAAGCCAGTGAAAAAGAAAACAGTTCATGCAAGTAAGTATATATAACAACTATACTTTGCTGTTCTTATGCCGGCTAAACAGTATTTTACAGAAGATATAAGCCATGGTGCTTCTATGGAATATTTACAGAGAACAAGCTGAGGACACCATGAAATTATGTGTGCACAGAGAACTGAAGGCACTTTTGCACCTTTCCATCTCCATGGAGCTGAGCTCCCCAGAGCTACTCAGGGCTCATGGCTTTTGCACTACCCGTTCATGGTGTGGGGGCCACACACACGCCACGCTCCTGCTTTGTTTTATTAAAAAGCAGTGTTTGAAATTTTCTGAATTACATTTCAATCCCTGGTGTCCTACAGGGAAGGGCAGCTCCACGTTCCCTTGCAAACGCTTAGCAAGAAGGTGATGCTACTGAGAAGAGTCCAGGCTAGTCAGTTCATTGGAGTTATCTGTCAACAGGGCTGAACATTTCAAATCCTAGTACTCAGCCAAATGTACAAGGTGATTCAGCTTGTTTCCAGTTACAAAAAAAAAATAGGAGACAATGAAATCAGGCATCTCTTTAACGCAACTTTATTTACAAAGATATTAAATCCTTTCTTCTCCAGGCTTTTCTCCTTGCTCTCTGTACTTGTGCTGGATAGGCATGGTACTCTCCTTATGCCCTCTTCACCTTCTCCCACAGATTCCCAAAATAAATCCAGTAAAATGCCATTCACCTGTATATATGTTATATGAGCCTTTGTTCTGAAAAATGGGGTGTTGTGAATGGATTTTTCTAATTCAGCAGTATTGATGGAGTCTCTATTTTAAGAAAAAAAAAAGTATTTTCAATTCTATCTATCCAGTTATCCACAGTTTCAGATAGAATTCTCAACCAGATAACACCTTAGAGACTCAACACTGAGCAGACACTAAAAGCTGGATTTCCTTTTAGATACCACTTCTTATGGGGACATCCAGAGTGTTATCTCATTTATTACAACATGGTTACAAGATGGATAGCAAAAGCCCTCTTCTAATAATTAGGATAACTTGTTTGACTGTATTTTAGATGCAGTGCTATATAATCACCTTACTTCCATACAGTAGGAAAACAAAATGTTGGAATTCTTACTTATGGTTGAAGATCTTGCAGCAGCTTCTCAAAAGGTGCAAATATTTGCCTCGATTATTGTATTTAGAATTCCAAAAATATTTCTTCTGTTGAAGGTCTGTGTACAAGACACTACTCCAAACCATTTTTAAGGGAGTTTTGACATAAATGAAACTTTATGCTGGCATGGCAAGTGAAGTGCTTGATTAATAAAGAGTTTCACTGTTTTCAAACACATATTCCATGCAGGCTCATTTGAAGAAAACCGCAAGTGGAGAATGCTTTACTGCTTCCAGTCACAAGGGGGTTGTGTATTTCAATCCTGCTTACACAGTCAGCTTACTTTGGAGCTCTGGTAGGAAAGAAACATGACCAGGAGAAATAATGCTACATTCAGTGACCCTGCCCTTAGAATCAATTGGCCTGATGGGAGAAATTTTTTTTCCTCTTTTGCTACTGTTTTCTTAGTTTTTAACCTTTTAATACTTAATATTTCTTGAAAGACCATCTTTAGAGAAATCTCTACTGTTCACAGACCAGAAGTACTGACTGAAATGGCCTTCTGACACTCTGAATGGGAAGGCGAGACACATCAACAGTTCATGTATCAGTAATGCTCATGTTCATAGTCTTTTAGAGATGTTTGGGGTGATTTATTATTTTCTGATTTAAATACTGGCGTTCAAGTATACAGTTGAGATATTTACATTACAAAGGGATTGGTCTTCACTGTAAAAAGTGAAAGAGGAAAAGCAGATCCAATGAAATCTGCAGAGAATTCAAAAGGTCTTGAAAATCTAGAAAATAAAATCATAGTAATTTCTAATAAGCTGTGGAGTAGGCACCCACTAGACTTGGATTTCTGGTCGTAGCCCTATCTGTAGGGTATTTTAAAATCTGATTGAACAAAGCAATAGAAGACACTCTGCAGTTAAAATGAAAGGCAAAGTAAAGATCATTACTTATTTTTTCTCCGTCCCATAAACCCTTATTGTCAGGCAAGGAAGGAGTGGAATTGCTTCCGTCATTGGTGCTGCTTCCTGGCCTGCTGGCACGTAGACAAGATGGATTAGCTGGTGATGATCACTGACTGCTGGTGAAGCTGCCATTACCTATAGGGTATATTTAAAATGACAATTTGGAGCGGTGTTTTAAAAAACAGCTTTTAACTTTGTACACACACAGTAGCACTGATAACCTTTTTGTCCAAACACAAACACTGGGCATAGTTTATTATGGCAAGGTAAGCAATTCACTGCCTGTCCAAGCTTCATGTACAGAACAAGTCTGCCTTTACAAGAGCTCCTGCTTTTGCTTCAGCCTCCCAGCCACACACTGAAAGTCTGGGCAACTGTGCTCCTTGCCTACATACATGAAAACAGGACAGATGAACACAATCACGTCTCATCCTGTCATACAGCTGCTTCACCATTCTTTCAGCAAGGGCTAAATCTCTTAAGATTCAAAACCAGAGAGCCTTCCCCTCCTAAAGTAAGAAACCACTTGATATGTCTGAATCACAGTAAGTATACTGAAGCAAACTGGTTACAAGCAATGACTAATTTCTGCTTTCAACTTCCTCTCTTTCTCAGTGTTCTCAAGTATTTACTGTTCCCCACAGTGATAACTTGTTTCTTTAGAAATGAATCATTAGCATTGAATTTGTCTCAAAAGACTGTACTTATAATGCACATTCTTTCCACTTTCAGGTGTTCTTCTGAACCACAGTGCTCCAGAGACAGTTCCATAATAAAAATAAAAAGTAAAAAGAAAAAAAAAAATATGGGTTTTGCGTCTGAATACATAGATATATTTTCAAAATTTCTATTATTTAAGTTCTAAAATAAAAATGTCTGACCAAGTACAGGATAAATTTTGCAATTTCATGTTTTGAGGGACTCACTTACTAGAGCTTTAACTTTTTGGTTCTTGGAAATGGTTCAAGACTTCTAGGTAAAATACATGCCAGTAACATCAGTCTTGACTTCAAACACCCCTTCTAACCTCCACATGGCAGTACTTCAGAGGACAAGGTATTATCATCATCATTAAAACATACCAGCTAAATGAAAGAAACAGCCCATATCCAGCCTGTCAAAAGGCAAATCAAACCTGCAGTGGGATGCTTCTCTACTCTTCTTTTGCTTGAACGCACACCATTACCTCACCTAGTCAGTGGTAGGTGCTTTATTGAAATGACTAAAGATTTTTCTTCCTATTTTGTCTGCCTGTTACCGCTACTGGGTTTAGCCTGTCAAAAATCTTTTCACTCAGCACTCGTGGCCTTGCATCTGGATTCTGCATGCAGTTTTGAGCCTCCTCATACAAGACAGAAGCTAATGGCCTAAGAAACAATCAGCAGAAGTGAGCCATGATGGTGGACACTTGCTCTGGGAGGGGAGGCTGGGGAGACAGGGTTGTTCAGCCTGGAGAAGAGGCAGTATCAGGGGGTCCCAGCAGCAGCCCCTACCAGTGCCACAGGGAGACTTCAAGGAGATGGTGGTGTCTGGGGAACAAGCAGAGCTCATAAACTGAGAGAGGACAGGTTCAGACTTGATGAAAGGAAAAAGATTTCCACATGAGTGCAGTAAGGTAGTGCAGAAGGTTGCTCAGAGAAGCTGTGTAGTCCCTACCTTTAGGGGCTGTCAAGACCCATCTGATGCAGCCCTGAGCAGTCTGCCTGAGCATGAGCTGACCCTACTTTGAGCAGAAGGCTGGACTGGATACCTGGCAAAGTCCCCTCCTTTGTGTGTCTGAGCCAGCCCCGCAGATTTAACTCTCTGGTTTGAGGCTAAATTCACAGTTATCTGCCAAGTGAAACTCAGAACATTTGATAGAGAAAGCATGAGAATACAATAAACACAGAATCTCATCATGCTCTTTTTATTGAGATACCCTTCAGACTACTACCATTTTTGAGATGGGGACTTTGGAAAATCTGAATATTTCTGAAATAATATGCATGAAGTCATATGTGTTCTTATTTAAGGGACAGTTCTGTCTTTTAGGTTTTCCCATGAAAGTAATATTTCATTCTAGTATTTTACATAAATAAAATTCCCTCTTTATAAGAAAAAATATTCAGGATAGGACAGGAAAATGCCTATTTTCCTTTTTTTCCTCTTTTTGGTGTCATCAAAATACTTCTCAATCACACTCTCCTGTGAATATTGGGAAAATCAAAGTAAATGCCATTCAAAAGTTTAGGCATCTTAGGATTGTAATGAGCTTGCATGACTTTGCACGCCCTAAGATGGATTGTTATGTGGTCACTTTGTTTTGCATGAGTACACTACAACCAGATGTGAGTTGCTGAGTCACCTTTGATACAGTAGCAGAATTATGCTTTCCAGGAAACAAATTATCAGCATCCATAATTATATTTTCTAAAACCTAAGATAAGCAGCTGAAACAAGAAAAGGAAAACTTGTGTAGTTTCTGCTAGACATAGGAAGTAAGCCTCATGCTTGATTCAAGCATATAACTCTCGGCTTAGCTAAGCACTGGCTCCTATAAAAGCAAAAGTATCAGCTGAGGTCACATAGCCAATATTAACTGTATAATCTGAAATCATAACATAAAAAATTTATGTCATTGCAGAGAACAAAAACATATCCTGGTTTTTTATAGTTTGCTCTTGCTTGTGTGAATTTTCATCCAAGAGAACAGGGATAGCAAATTATTTTTTATGTTTAATACAGTATAATAAAGTATAGATATACATGTATATATGTAGTATTGAATATATATATACACACATATATCTATTTATATATGTATCTAGTAATGAATAAGAAACTGTTGAGGAAGGACAAAAATTAAGGCTGAGAAGAACAAAATAGGTGAATTGACAAGTCTGTGAAGTCAGATCTTCATTTTTTCACAGATCAGGTGTCAACTCAGACCAGGATTTAGCCAAAAATAATTTCCAAGCATAACTCCACCTCTTCAGAAGTGGAGCTGTGCAAGTAATTACTACTGCTGATATTTCAGCCGTGAAGTGCTAACTAAAGTTTTGACTTAAAAGTTAAATACTGCATCAATATCCAAGTGGATATATGGTATTTTCTATACTTTCCTCCAGACCACCCAGGTATAGGTAGAATGATGAGTAAAGCGTAGTAAATGCATAGCTCATAGATGGACAAACCCCCTCAGAATAACCATTATCTCACAGATTAAGGCTCAACTCAGGGAGTAATTCCACTTTTAAAATTTGACATTTCAAATGAGTGGATAGAGGCTTGTTCTTGTTCCTAAGGCATTTGTTCTATCATGGGTGCAGCTCACAGGTCTGAGAAAGAAATGCTGTGCTGACTAACCTGGAGAAATAATTGGAGGCAGAGGCTCCTCAGTCAGGATTACAGCCACCATTCATGAACATGCATTTTCCACTGGAAAGTGGGTTGTGTAGTCTGAGATAGAATCACCAACATGTCACTTCCTTGAACCTGGGAGACATTAGTAAGGAGGGTAAGTATGCCTGCACAAAATAAACCACTTGTTTCTCAATTTATGGCAAGATTTAGCCTCCAGTCACAAAGCAGCAGGGCAATTGCTAGAATGGCAATTCTAGCAGAATTTTCCTCATCTTAGGAAAGGAAAGCCTTTTAGAACACCTAGTATCTTCTCCAAGCAGATTGTGTTTCCTCCTTTGTCTTTCTGATTCTCCGTTTTTAATTGTCTGTAAGAGGATGAGTTGAACCAGGGTTTCTGGATGACCCCTGTTGCACAGCTGGTGAACAAACAGATGTTCTTGATCAAACAGAACGTCCTTCCCTAACAGCTTGGAAACTACTACTACTGCTTAAACTATGCCACATACAATAAAAAACTCTTAAACCATACATACCTCAAGTATTCAGTAAATATTAAGTAGAAAAACAAAAACAAGAGGTCTACCATATGTGGACCATTCGGCATTTATTACTAGAAAACTTGTAGCAGGATTTAAAAGTCATTTATAAAAGCAAGGGCAAAGGAAAGCATTAGGTTGAGAACAGGGATTTGGACAGAGGGATACTGAGCTTTGTAACAAAGCCTCAGGCACCCTCTCACCAAACAGACATATTTAAACTTCCTCATACAATACGTGTGGAGAGCAAAGTGCCTCAAGAGCCGCCAGACTCGGGAGCCATTCTCATATGTCTGTTAAATTGGGTACTGTGGCAAGCAAGGTGAGAGAAAAAAACCTATTGATGAGGTATAGGCTTAAAATGGACACTGAGCAACTCTTGGCTTTCCAAAGTGATAGTGCAAGATTCCTTCAGAAATGCAGGACTCAGGGCTCCCTATTAATAGATATTTCAGGTTGTGTAAAGTAAGGAGCTACATGAAGGGTCTTCACAAGGATGGTACCTGAAAGTTGAATAGTAACACATAAAGAAACTCCTAGTGTCCCCTGTATGCTGTCTACAAGATTCACTTGTAATTTTAGTCCTTAATTTATAGATTTTGTGTTCAAGTGCTAATTTTTCCTGTGTGGCTTCAGCTATGAATTGTGATTTTTCGCTGATTGTTTCACATGAGACATTTGTTTTCCATGTTTTGTGACGTGTTTTGTATTGAATCACATAGCTGAGTTCAGTCCCCTGGTTGGACATAGCCGTCATAACCTGGTCTGGTATACATGTCATTAAAATTAAACCCTTTATTCTGTGTGATTTTAAGTGTTGCTGAGGTATGAATCTCCTTCTCAATGCACAGTGAATTTCACCTGGCCTGACTTCAGCTGTTGCCCAAAGTCTGAATAACAAATTCAAGCTAACTCCATAAAAACCTGGTTTTGAATTCAGAAAATTATTTGTGAACAGATTTTACGTGCTCCCACTAGTTCAAATCTTATTTTTACTTTGGGTTTTAAGAAAAATTACTATAGGAGTGTGTAATATATAAAGTGAAACTTGGAAAAAAAATGGTCAAAAACTCCAGTAACACCATTTGCAGGAAGTAATCCTGAGCACTATAAAGAAGAAAACACTGCAACTTAATCCAACTGCAAAAAGGGGGAAAAAAAAAAAAAGAACAGTGAAAGAAAAGAACCATTTAATTTGTTGTCACACCAAGATTAGTCCCAGAGCTGGCTGTCAGATTATCCAGAGTGACAGTGAAGCACTGCAGCCTATGGCATATTGAACTAATCTTATAAAGTACTATGGAATAACCATAAATTACTGAGAGTCTGCAAAGAGTCACCTCATGAACTGCAAAGAGGTCTTTTAATTTCGTTTTGGTTTTGTGCTTTAACTTCGTTCATTTCACATCCTGTTTTGCTTTATTTTGTTTTAATCTGTGGAAAAGAAAAAAGGCAGAATTATAACTTCTGTACTTCACAAAGCCTGTGACTCTGTCATACCTGGCCTGAGAATGACAACCCAGCATCACTGAGGAGAAGGGCTGTCAAATACAGCAATACCTTGTTGTTTGAAAAGATAGTTTATGACAGATCTAATAGATTTAAGTAAATACTGTATCCTGCTAGCCAGAAGAATGTCACAATTTTTTTTTTGTCTCAGAAGTAAATTAACTTTTTTTGTCCTGATACTTGTAGCCAGCACACAGCCAGCACACTACACAGTCCCGCTGAATGTGGGCTTTTAGAAGCTTCTCATACTAAACATAATTTTATATAATTTCAGGATATAGTTGCTTTTTTGAACATATTTTATCTAAAATATCTTAAAAGTAGTTATCTGGTTCCAGTCTCTCAACTGCTGTGTGTGCAGTGAACTCTGCCTTATCCTCTCCGCCACTGAATCTGGATGTTGATGAGCAGGAGGAGGCCGAACGTGCCCTCAGACATCAGCAGATGGACGCATGAGCAGGCAACATGTTCAGAGGCAGTGCTGCTACTCAGAGGGACTTCAGGGAATGGCTTCAAGACAAGAACTTCATAAAATTCAACCAGGACAAACACAACATCCTGCACGTGAGAAGGACTGGCACCCCCGCACCAGGACAGGCCTAGGTGTGACTGGCTGGGGAGCAGTCCTGCTAAAAAACACCTGGGAGTCCTGGAGGGCAGCAGATATACAACAGCAGCAATGCCAAAAATATACAGGACTCTATCAACAGGGTCACCGTGAGCAAAAGGATTATCCCTGTTCAGTCAGTGCTCATCAGGTTGCCCCTCAGAGCTGCTTCCAGTAATGGCTTCCCTAATACCAGAAAGGAATCCCTAGGATGTATTCAGGAAAAGACAACCACAATGGGAGGGGGCTGGAACAGGAGCACTTGACCTGAGAGTTGGGCTTGTTCAGCCTGGGGGACCCAAGAGCAGCACATAGTACCTGAGATGGCACCAGGGACAAGGAGTCATGCTCTTTACAGAGGTGCAAAGCTAAGGAACAGACAGAGGTCATAAGTAATGTTGGTCTTATTCTTTCCTTTCATAAACTTTTGTGGCTTAGTGTCAAGGGTCTTCAAAGCTAATCCACTCTCCTTTGTTTTACTAGGAGTGTCCAAGCTCCTGACATTTTCCTAGTCCTTATGTCCCTTTGATCAGATACTGGCTCTTACAAACATTAAGTCTGTAGCAGTCATCCTACCTTCCCATAGCTTGGTTCCCTTTGGCTAAGACCCAAGCTAAATTTCCAAATCACTCTTTGCAGCTTATTGGCCCCCGTTAATTGCCTGGCAAAAATGTATTCATGTTCTGCATGTGGTGATGTTGCACATGACTGTATTTGAAAGCCTCTTTTTCCTTAAATGCCTCCTCTTCAGACTCACAGAAGGATTTTCCTACAACAGATAATAAAAAGTCAATCAGCCTTTAAAATAAGCCTCCTTTCTTTCTCCCAACATAAATTCCACATTCATGTTTTGCTTAGTTACTTAACCTCCTCTCTTCTGAGTTTGTTTACCGCTCTTACAGCTTTTCCTGTTTATTCCTCAGGCTCTTAGCATTTAAGAAAAAACTTCCTAGTTATTTAACTTGCCTTCTACTCAGGTTAGATTTGGGGTTTTCATATTATGCCTTGAAACCACTCGGAAAGAAAAAGCATAAACTCAGTTTCAAATTTTAAAATAATTGCTTATTCTTTGAGACAAAATCTTGCATGAGGTTGGTTTTTCCAATTAATAGGCATGAATCTAGCCCTAGTTTAAAAATAAAACAATTCAAGTAGTGATAAAAAGAAAGGTGTTACGTGAAACTAGAATGCACTTGTGGGTCCTAAACCTAAACTCAGTTTTGAGAAAAGCCGCTGAAAGGTTTAGACACAAGTAAAAGCAGTGCCACAACTCAGTCAATATGGATTTAAGTCTCAAACCTACTGCTTTTAATAGCAGCAGCCAAGGGAGAAGGTTAAGCTATTATAAAATATACATCTGGGGATTAAACTACTCACTAACATCTCCATGTTAATTATACTAATAGCTCAATAGAAGTCCTTTTGGTCAGGCACATTCAGTGCTGCAGAGGTAAAACCTCTTAGGTATTATTGCAGCAGGCTTTATAGCCATCATAATGTAATGGAAGCTTGCTCCCTTCATTAATTCGAGGTATGACTTTTTCTAGATGGCTTGCAGGTAAGTGGTGATATCAGTGTGGTTATGCCACAAGCATATGCACTTCAGGAATTAGGAAAAAATATCGCCACTCACCCCTTGCTAATTTTGCAACTTCCTTTTAAACTGTTGTACTGCAACCTCATAGCAGCACGTGCTCCTTTTTTTGTCCAGTTCAATTTTCTGTCTGGGTTGTGAGATCTTGGCCATGTAGAAGAAAGGCGGCCACTTTTGCATGAAAATGAGTGGGTTTTGCTGATCACTGAAATGTCGACTTCACTCAGGAACGCAAGAGTTTACATTTCCTAGGTAATGGGCACCAAAACCCCTGAAAACTGGGATAAAATTATATGCAACTTTTATGGTGCAGGCCTATGAAGCCATTTATAAAAATAAGCTGGGTTTTATATGATTGGTAACAAAAATACGTAAAAATGTTGTTTGCCCCATATATTGGGAAATATCCTGTCTTGGCACTCTGCAGCTGGTGAGTCATAATTTTACAGTTTTTACTAAAATAAAAATGAAATTAAAAAGTCCACATTTTCAAAGAAGTACAGAAACATAATATTTATAGAAGATCATAAACAAGTACTCTGTTAATAGCTGTTGAACTTTGTTTAAAGAATAACAGACTAACATTTCCAAAGTACTCTTTGCTGAGATTGAACAGGATTTTATTCAAACTGTTGCGGTAACTAATGAAAAACAAATGAGATTTCCAAACAGTTTTGACTCTTAGGGGTGTGATGGCAATATCATTGCTTTTTGCACTTACAGCTGCTGCTTACACTGAAACTACCTATTTAAAACATAGTGTCATTTTATACTTGAACTCTTGATCTGCAATACTGAAGGGCCAGGCATATTGAAGCCAGAGTGGAATCAGTCTGATGCAACCCCAATTTTGTCCTTGTGCATGAAGGCTCTTTGGCTTCCAAATTTACTTAAAACTACTGCCAGCTCTTGCATAAAAAATATCAGGATGTTCTTGAGAGGCTGATGCTCACAGCTAATATAGCCAGAGTGCTTCTTGTGCTTGTCTTGTGCTGGATGAGGACGTGGGTACAAACTGTGCAACTCCCCAAATCCCAAAAGCCATTGGTTTCTCATGGAAGTTCAGCCGCAAAGAACAAGATACCAGCAGTTGAAATAAACCCCTTGAATGGCATTTCACTAATATACTTGAAGAGAAATTAAAATGAAACTGAAAAGTTTTTAAAGGCCAAAATTTTCATTTTGCTACTGAAGTGAGAAATTTCCACAAAAGCTCCACATTCTGTCTGTTGTTAACTTCAACATTATTCAGAATTGTTCAATTCAAACAGATTTCAGCATTTTCCACATATAAATATATGTCACTCAATATTAAAAAAATAGTGAATACATTTGCAAACACTAAAAAAATTGAGGTGGAAAAGCACCAATCATGCCATGTCATCTATATTATGAAAGGTATACAGAGAAAAGTGCATATATTGATGAGGTGAAGAAATTCATCATCCTGATCTCATCTTGTTACCTCTGTATTATTAAATTCCTGGGTAGTTTATTTTTCATGCAGACAGATCTGCCAAGTGTCCAGATTTTTTTACTCAAATGGATGTAACAGAAAATGGCCTCATTAATTATAAACTGTTATAATTGTTGTTCTCCATTTTACAGCTCAGACGGCATTAAAAATTCAAATGATTCTGAATCCTGAATTTCAGATCCTTCAGATCCACTATTCGAAAGTGGACCAGCCTCTGCTTTAGAAGAGTTAAATTCTTTGATATTGAATTCAGTAGAAGTTTATCACTCAACAGTAATGAAGTCAAATTTCACCTATGAGTTTTTTCCTTTTTAAAAAAAGAACAACCAACCAACCACCACCAAAAAAAAAAAAGCTAAAACAAACAAACACACAGGCAAAAAAATAAAAAGGAACAGAAGTGGAAAACAAATACCAAACTCAACTCATCTAAGACACTTTAAATGTTTTAGATAAAGGTCAGGAGACAAACATCAAAGGTTGTTGGAAAGACAAGTGATCCCTGACATTAGCAGGGCTAATGCATTCTGGCTGTGTCCATTAAAGCTAAAGGAGGGAATAACCAAGCTCATACAATATTTTCACATATTATTCTGCAAATTAGGGCATATTTAGATTTCATTAGTTCCACTGCAGATGTCACTTGATCCTTCCAGATTCTCAAGTCCGTCCCTGCCTTGATTTATATTTGCCATAAATATTTTGAAGTAGGGCAGATGTGACCACACAGACCCTCACTACTATTTAGATGGGGGCTGCATCTACTGCTGGAGACAGATGTGCTCAACAAGAAAATAATCTCAGTCGCCTTACTATACTAAACCTTGACATACTCCAAAGCTTTTTAAAACACCTGTGTTCTGCATAGCTCTGAGAAAATCTATATTAAAAAAAAACAACAAAAAACCAGAAAAACCAAACAGAAATCACATTGAGGAAAGGCTAAAAGACAGTAATTTTACTTTTCCTTGGATACAAACAGTGAGGAGAGTGTTTAGCAGAACATGAAGTGTATTCATAGCTCAAATTTTTAAGCATGTTTTCCCTCCATGTTGCATCTGAATTTCCATTTAAACATTCAGAATGAAGAAATAATGATAACTTAGAAGAATTAGAGGATGCAATTAGCCTGTCTTGCTACAGCCTACTGAATATTTTGATGATAGAGTGTTAATACCAATTGAATAGCGTATTTGTATGTAAGGGAGTGAAACTCAAAGTCTAATCCAAATTATAGCCAGGCTTATTACTTGAGTTATACTTGTGGACATGCTGCATACAGAAACGACTCTGTGAAACACCCAAGGCAAAGAAATCCTGCTTTATAGTGCATATAATCGGAAAAGTAAGGAAAGAAAATTTAAACTGTTATTTAAACAACTCTCATTCCAATTACTACTTTCCTCTCTGTCAGGGCCAATTATTCTCACTTGAGACATGACTAGCATTTCTAGAGGGTTTTTTTTTACAATGTATAGAGTGCCACACAGTCACTTTGAAAAGTCTGAAAAATAAATTAAAGTACACAGGAAAAGGAGACTTACTAAACTTAAAGATATCCTCTTATTTTGTCATACCGAGGCACATTAAAATACAGAAGGACTTTAAAAGCAGTAAAGTGTTTTGGACATGCATTTACTCTGCCCCTTAAAGTAACAGAGAGAAAATTAAAAACCAGAGAATTTCTTCCCTAGCTTGAATGCCAGACAAGAAAGCAAGTCCAGGAATATTTCCTTTCTTGTTCAGAACAAAACAAAATTTAAAATAGAGGTACTGGTTATGAAATTAATATGACATCTTAATTATAATGTCAGACTATTGATAGTCTAGAAGGCTCCATTACTCTTGTCATGAACAAATATAAGGAAAACAAACAAAAAGAGGCAAGAAGTCAAAACATGAGATTGTATTTTTTACCTCACTTATATGAGAACAGTTTAATTTTTTCTTAACATGACATAAAACAATTAGAAATTTGCATTGATTCAAGACTTACCAGAGAAGAGGAGGTTTGCCTCTTGGATAGCAGATAAGGAACTACTCTCTGGTTGTCCATAGCTTTCTCATTTGCTTGGTACTCATTCTAACCAAGTAGAACAGAAAATTTCCAAAACCATATGTACCTGGAGATCTTGTTTTGCTGTAAGTCTCCCACTTGTCTGACTCACACAGACCAGGGCTGCATAAATGAATCTGTGTTCCAAAGGACTCCTTCATCACACTCCATCCTGCAGGCAAGAAACACAGCATGAAGGGAGAGTTACTATATTTTATTTTAATGCTTAAGAATAACTGACTTGATACTTGTTTCTGCAGGTTTTTGCCTGAAGGCCTCCAAAATATTTTTATCATAGCTTATTCATTTGCATTATTAATGGAAGCACTGTCACTCATTAATTGTACGTCTGCTTTTACATCTGCCCTCATGGATATAGAAAAGCTGTGCAATCAATAGAATTTCATGCAAAATACTGATTTTACTTCTTGAATACTCTTTTGCTTCTTTTTCGCAGGCATTCCCATCTCCTTTACTACTCTCTTCAGTATCTGTGCCAATACAAGTCGAGGTGCCAGCACTGTTGATTAGTCAGGTCAGGCAGAACCCTCCTGGGGGTTTCAGAAAAACCCTGGCTGTGGAAAGCTAACAGCTGGGTGATGACTTTCTCTGCAAGATGTACCCGCATTCATACACTTCAGCCATTGTATTTTTATTATACTAGCTGAGGAAAATTACAACTGGTTATCACCATACTTTGTCAGGTAAGCTCAGTGCATGTGCCTCAGAGTCCTGACTATGTAATATTCACCTTAATGCTCTGTGTGTTGCCTCAATTTAACTATAAACCTAAATTTCTAATTTTCCTAAATTTCTCATGTGTAACACCAGAACTGCTTTCATAGACCTTCATCCATGGAGGTAGTCAGAAATATGAAACCAAGTAAAGTGCAAGACTTAAAAAAAAAAAGTTTTCTTCTGAAATTTATCCTAAAATGAAATTTTTAAAAATAAACACAGAAAAAAATAATATGAAAATATGGGGTAAGCTAAGGGATTGAAAAGTTACTCTTACATTTAGACATTAAAATTGGTTGGTGTAGAAGGCCAAACTACCCCATGAGCAAAAGAAGTTGTAGGATCATTTCACAAGCAAAGAAATGTGCACTAATTCTGCTACCTTTTACACAGGGCTAATGTATTTGACCTCATGGCAACACAGTTCCTTCCTGAGGTGGCTGCTTGCCTGTGTACAATTGACCCGAAGCGGTAACTTCATGATTTTGTCTTAAATTCCTTTCTTCAGCTGATTTCACCAGTGTATCAGTTTCATGTAAGGGATTCTCACTCATGACAGGTGATACTCTTTTTTATTCACCTAATTTCAAACCCCAGCTCGTATATATGCTGTTATTACCTTTCACTGAGATCCAGATTTGAATGTATTAGTCATTTTCCTCCTCACTTTTCATATCTACAAAGCTCCAGATTCCTTTCAGACTGCACACACTGGGGAAAGGACTTTGTCGTTTCCAAAGGTATGCTCACAGGAAAGGCTCAGCACTCTTGGCTCATCTTGGCATCTGCAGAACCCATGGTTTGGAGTTCCTCCCATTTCGCAGTCTGGCAGATACTGGGATTGCAGATCTGAAACTAATGACAGCTTTATCTCCATGACAGAGGTGAGGAGAGCAGACTGTACAAGTGCATAGTTCAATTTCTAGAAAGAATTGTATCAAAATTGCAATAAATACAGTTCTGACTACAACATAACAGACAAGACATCTGTAAGTGCCCTTTGTTAATCTCACAGCTATTTTTGGAAGGGAGGATATACATGTAGAGATAGGTGAGCTCAGTTCTCTCTCAGTTTGCCGTCTACTGGACCACATAAATTATCATTCTTCTGTCACTCCTATCTTTGTCTTGATTGTGTGGTTTTTCCTCAGAAGAAAGTAAATCTGAATAAATGAAGCCAGAATGAAAGTATACATTCTGGTCTCTTTGAACATCAGGATGGCCAAAAAAACAGGAATGAATAACTAGTTATTAAAGAAAAATACATAGCAACAGAAAAAGGTAGAGATAGGGTAAACTCAAGGTCACACTCCTAAGAAGAACCTGGCTGTGGTATGATGGCTTGATCTGCAGCGTGCACATACACATGCATGCACAAAAATATGCCAGGTGCAGTTTAGATTTGTACAGAATATTGTAGGAAAAAAGGGAAAATATAGGAGCCCAGACCTTCTTTTTTTTTTTTTTTT